>JBBIGC010016878.1:0-12903 GCA_037576955.1 Lepidarchus adonis | reverse complement strand
GGGTATCTCTGCTGAAGCTGCTGCCCCCGCGACCCGATCTTGGATAAGCGGAAGAAAATGGATGGATGGATGGATGGGTGTTAATGTAACGGTTGAATGACGATTGGTCTAAGATAGCATTAGTGCTAAAAACACGACATTCTTACCTTATCTATCTTAGTATAGCACGTTGCTTTTATATCATAGCTGCCTTTTCTCACTTTTTCTCTTCTTTCATAGGTCAGAGTGGCTTGGGGAAGTCCACCCTGGTGAACACCCTGTTTAAATCTCAAGTGAGCAGACGAAGCTCAGGCTGGAGCCGCGATGAGAAGATCCCTAAAACTGTTGAGATCAAATCTGTGTCTCATGGTAAGAGAATGAAAATGTAAAAATTACATTTAATTAAAAAATTCCAGAGAAGTAGGTGCATTTAGTAATGTGGTTAAAATGACTTCACACAGCATTGTTTAATATATAATTGACTTAAAAGGTCCTAATACCATTTTTTTCACTAAGTGTCTTCATGCAGACAGTGTCTATTGTTTATAAGAATGTAGACAGAATCCTAGTCAGTGACTGGGCAGTGTTGAATGACCTATAGGTGCCAGCATTTGTACCCAGCTATGGCATTCAGCATAGACCCTAAATCTGCAGAGATTCATTGCTGTGTTCCTTGCAGAAATTCCCTGCTGTGTAGGCTACATGTTCCATATTTGCTGCATGTGTAGGCAGTTGCCATACCATTTTGGGTGATTGGGTCCAGGCCTGGAGGATAGGGTTATGCTTCGGCTTTACATTCTTTATATGTGGCAAAAATGCCCCCTTTGTATTTCTGAAAGATTTATTTCATCTGCAGTCGTCCACTTGCAGTTGTCAGCTGTGAATCTTTCGGGGTCGTATTTGTACTCAATGAAAAGCTTTTTGTGCTGACATTGTCAGCGTTTTGCGTTATGCCAAAAATATCTAAAGCAGACAGTGATACTTGTGCATTCTACAAAAGCCTGGTGAACTTGGGACAAAAGGTTGTTTTATTATCAGTGAATCTTTTAAATGCTGACCAGTGAAGCCATGTCATAATTAAGCATAAATACAATATTAAAAATCTGACCCTGTGAACTGGTTGCACCCTTTCTCCTGTAGATGTCAAAAGCTTTTTTTAAACACTTCTTTCACTCCTTTATTATATCTGATGTGAATATCAATGCAATCTCAATGCTTTTACTTCTATTATGTCTAATATATTGGTGCTAATACATTCAGTGACTTTGGCTTTGCCCATTGTAAATCTGCATGCAGTTGTGTGGAGAATATTTGCTATGGAGGATATGCAGTAGAAAAGAGTGATGAACGTAATGTGGAACCAAATTTCACAAGAACGAGTTCCACACAGAAGACATGAGCTGTTAGCATAGCATGCTAAGCTAAACTTAAGCACCTTCATCATGTCTGCGTGTTTCTCTACAAGGATATCTGGGTTCCTCCTGCTTGAAAGTTTGTAAACCCTTTAGAAATTTTTATATTGCAACATAAATATGATCTAAACCGTCATCTAATTCTCACACCTGAAATTAGATAATGAGAACATGTTTAAACAAATGAGGCAAAATATTATACCGGTTGAGTTATTTATTGAGGAAAACGGTTCAACATTACTTGTGTTTGCATTCAGTTTTTGGTTTGACCACTAAACTAAAAGTTTCCAGTAACTGTTTATCAGTCCTGCTCATTAGCTTGGACAAATTTACCCCATTCCTCTATACAGAACAGGTTCACCTCTGGGATGCTGGGTTTCCTCACATGAACTGACTACCTTAGGTCTTTGCAATTCTAAAACTTTAGAACTATTCTTTGGTAGAATTACTTGTCTTAGTTTCCTTGGAAATTTCAGTTCAAAGATGGATGTTTGGATCGTACAAGTTCTTGCTTTTATAATTGAAAATTCATTGTTCCATTTATGACTTTGCTCTGGGCCAGACGGAGCAAAACAGGACCAAACCATGTTCACCACTATATTTCATAAATGTTTTATGCTTTAATTGAGTTTTGTTTTTGTTTAATCCATGCACAAAATTTATTTCCAGTAGCCTTTGGCTTTTTTCCACATGATGATTTGCTGAAATGTACTTTTTAGACAACAATGGCATTTACCTTGCAACTATGCCATGCAGACCATTATTGCAGGTTATTATTTTTCTTATGGTGGACTACATTTACAGTAGCTAATGTGAAATGGGCCTTTAGTTTCTTAGACATCACCTTGGGCATGACCGCATGGACTGTTGCACACCTGATTTTTCCCCCATTTGTACACAATCTGTCTGATTGCAGTTTGGAATTGAAACTCTTTAAAAATAGTTCTGCAATGGTTTCCAGACATGATAAGTATCAACAACTCTTTTCTGTGCTCCTCAGAAATCTCCTTTGTGTGTAAAAGGATACCCTTCCACAAACACGTATTTGCACATCAGACTTGGATAGACCCTCTTTATTTTTGGGCCAACTGCTCATCCCATTGAATTAACTGAATTTCACCTTCAAATAAACAGCTAATATTAGAGGCGCTCATATTTTTGCTACCAACTGGTAGGGTTCCTGGCTGTGTTTACTGTCCCTCCTCCTTACTAGCAAGGGAATATTTCTGTCTTTTCTGTGAAGGGTTGGGCTTAGGCTTTAAATGAAACTGGATTTCTGAAAATGATGGAACATTTTAGAAATGAAATAAAAACAAAAAAATGTCTTTTTTATTTCACTGGAACTTTTATTTAACTGACTAATGTATGGAAATTGGTTGGCTGGTCAACTTAATTATAATTAATAATGTAGATTATTTAAAAAATGATTCATTTAATGTCTGAAAAACATTCCAGAAAGTTGTCTGTAACAATGTAAAAAGTAAAAAAAAAAACTGTTTTAAATCCTTTCACAAGCAGGTGAACTGGTAGCAGGTGAGGGTTTTATTATTGGGAATAAAATTAGCATTGACCAAAGGCTCTATTTCTACACATAAAGATAAATTGTTGCCAAATATAATGAGAATGTTATTATTTAGGGTTGACTGTTTATTGGCCAGGCTGATTATCGGGTTGGATATTAAGCATTTTTCTGATTATTGGTATGAGTGTTCCATTATTAAGTATTTACAATGTGCACTACTGTGGCTCCAATGCCAATTATTCTATCTGTGCCACATGCTTCTATCGGTGTCACATGAATAATAGCCAATCACAGCTAAAGCCTTATTGTCACTCATACATACTCCCACACACAGTGTAAAGCTCCAAGAAGAAGTGGAGAAGAGTACTGTAGACATTAAAGTCCTAAAAATTGATTCGGCAAAAAATTCCTTAGTCTGGTGTTTTGTTTTGTTACAGTATGTGTCTTTGTCCCTTCCTTGTCCTGCTCTATTTCAACATGTTGCTCATTTGTTACTCCTCCTGTTGCCCAGGTGTCCCTTGTTTAGTGTAAGTGTTTATAGCCCTTGATTTGAGTCATTCCTCATCGGTTATCTGTGGTTGATCTTTGCCATATTTGTATTTTGTATTGATGTTATCTTGTGCTTATTGACTTCATATATGTGTTAAACCCTGTTCTACTGAAGCTGATACCTTTGGACGTACTTCTATCACCTCTCATACATCATAGAATAACTGGCCTTAAAATTAAAAATAGCAAGCGGTAGAAGCTGGATTCTACAGCTTTGCCAAGTTGTCTGTGTGGAGAAGTCAAGGCGAGTACTATGCTCAAGGCCACAGTGTTCTACAAAGTCTAGAAGGCATCCAGAGCATTACTGCTGAGGAAGAGCTCTCAGGACTCATCGAGCCTGTGGAGAACTGGCAAGTGGACTGCAGGAGGGCAAATTACTCAGTGACTAGACTGGAGGAAGTGGTGGATCTGCTGCTGCAGTGTCCTCCAGAGAGCAGAGCCGAGTGGCTCAAAAAGGCTTTGCAGGTTGAGCTGAGGGACACTCAGGACAGCCTGATACAACCACCGGCACCTCAGGCAGCATTGGGTAGCTTCTGTAAGAGCGGCGCATGGTTCAGCATTAGCAGCGAGGGGCGCAGCCGGGGAACGGAGCATCCTGCAGCCGGAACGGTTGGATCAAGCCCAGTTGGGAGAAATGGCGATTATAAGCAGCACGCTGCTGCCACTGCACATGTCTGATAGGGCCACCCAGATGTAGCAGCCCTCACCAACATCACCACACAATGCCTGACAGCTCCGTCCAGATGCCACAGACATCAGACATGTCATCACTCACTGTGGCCAGTTTCTGCAGATGTCAACTTGCACTATGTCAGATTACTAATATCAGCCTTCATGCAGCTTCACTTCAGCCTCAGCTTCAACCTCTGCCTTAGCCTCCACCTCGGTTCATCACACCTCAGCCTCAGTTTGTCATGCATCAGCCTCTGCCTTGGTTCGTCAAGCCTAAGCCTGCATTTTCAGGGGGGGCAGGGCTTTTGAATGCTGTAGCTCAGTTGCCTTTTACTAATGGACCTGAGAGCCATCCTTTGTGGTCGTGTGTGTATGTTACTGTAGGTTCCTGGTTGTCCTACAGCAGCGTGTTGATCTCCTAACCAACAATGGAATGGCACACAACAATTAATCTGAATTATATTAATAGTGTAACATAAAACATTGAAAGTATATAAAATTGTAGTTAGAGTACAATCAATCCCAACAAGTTACCAATTATACAATGAATGAGTGATCATGATACTTGTGCATATCGGGGATATAACTCCACAGCATTTTAATTAATTAATTTTACTGAATTTTACCATAGGCATTGTTTTTTGAGAAGTTGCTTTTGCTTACGACATCTGTAATGTTTCTAGGGTAGTTGCAGGAAGTAAATGCAGACAAGGTAGTTTTTGCAACATAGAATTATAATGACCAAGTCATAGACCTTAAGTAAAAGTTCCAAAAAATCATGAACAGATAATCTTGACAAGGACCATGACAGAAAAATTACACCACACTGACAATGACAGACCAAGACACAAGGGTATAAGTACTCTAATAGAAGACAGAACTCAAACATGTGACCAATATCATCATCATATTACTCCCTCTAAAAAGGAGCCACTCGGGGGCTCAAGCAAAATCTAAACAGAACACAGGAAAGAATTAAAGAGAAACTAAGCATGACAAACCAACCAGAGAGGCCACAGAACAACCAAGCAGTGAAAGTGTCTAAGAACTAGGGCTGCAACTAACGACTATTTTAATAATCGATTAATTGGTCAATAATTTTTTCGATTGATCAATTGATCGATTAATCGGGGGGGGGGGCATTAGTTTCTAACCCTTTATTCAAAAACAGCATTAAAATATTTGGAAAGTGCACAAACATGTTGCTCCTTGAGCTTTTATAATAATATAGTTATTTATACACCACATTTAAACACAGTTTAAGATAAACTTTAAAATTAAATTTAAAAAGACACACAAACAAATATGTCAATATATTTGTCAATAATTTTCTTGTCATTTACTAGACATTTTTCTTGTCTAGTAATCTAGATTTAAGATGGTTTAGATATTTAGAAACGAGACAAAATTACAAAAAAAAAAGACTTTTTCTTACTTAGCTATACATGACAACAGATTGAAAAATGAACGGTTAAAAAAGGGAGAGTGGATAAAAACAGGTCTTTTTGCGATGCAAAGTGCAAAGTAACAATACTCCCCTGCTTTACTACTAACAGCAGTTATTAACAAGCTAACTCTAACTTGTCATAACGAGTAAACACCAGCAACAACATTACATTCCTCACTTCAAAACGGAACAGAAGTAGGGTTCTGTAGGGTTCTGTAGTGACTCACCCTGCTGTTCCCTTACCCTTACCCATGTGTGTATCTTTGTGTATTTGCGCATCTTGTGGTCTTGCGCTCCGTAGTCACATGAGCAGCCCAACTAATCGATAACCCGCATTCGTTGACAACAAATTTCATTATTGATTATTATCGATTAGTTGTTGCAGCCCTACTAAGAACATGGACCAAAACTAAAACCATATCTAAAGCTGAGGTACAAAACCAAGTCCAAGGCAAAAATAAAAACATCAATCCTCTTCTAGGTTAAGGCATACTTTCTGGGGTAGTAGAACTCCAGACTGCATAAGACAACTGACCAGTGCATAGCGGAAGATATCTCAAAAGATGACGACCAAATCTACAAAGAACCCTACAGAAGCCTGATTACAATTTTAATACTAGATTACAAGGACACCCCCCCCCCGCTAATTTTAAGGTATTGAAAGTTATAATAAAATTTTGAGGACATTGTAATTTACACCCCTAGTAACTGAGTAAATGGAAGATTTTAAAAAGTAGATAAAAGTGAAAGTATTACAATCTTAGTGTAAAGATTGCGTGGAATGGGTCGAAATCAAAGTCAAGGGTAAGCATTTAATAGCGAACCACAGGAACATCGACACACATAAGCTTTCAACGACACATGACTTAGATACAGAGGCACTTAAATACACAACTGGCAACAAGGAACACCTGGAACAGAATATGACATCATAACAGAAAATCAAAACAAAAGCACATGGCAGTGCTAACACAGGGCTGTATTGATTACATTGAGAATACATTTAAGTTAAGGGTTAATGTCACTTATGAAAGTATTATGTGTTTATTTTTGCTATGTATTGTTAATTTGTCTGTGCGGATATGTAGTTTTATTATTGATGTATTTTTTTTTATTTTTACATTTTCTGTTTGAACAACTTGGGTCCTGTTGTGGCTGTTCATATTATAGTGATTGAGGAAGGTGGTGTGAAGATGAAACTGACCGTGATTGACACTCCAGGATTCGGTGATCAGATCAACAATGAAAACTGGTGAGTGAGCACATGTTAAAACCTTTAACATTTGCAGAGGGGGAAGTATGTGGGGGACTGTGAAAGGATCATTTTTAATTCTTTATTCTCCTACAGTAATAAACACTTTACATTTTATCTCTTCCAAATGTGATCCAGCCTGTCCTTTATATGTAATGTCTTTATTTGCTCTTCAGTGACCTTAAGCTCACCTCTTGTGTTTAAAGCTGGGAGCCCATTTCGAAGTATATAAATGAGCAGTACGAGAAGTTTCTAAAGGAGGAAGTGAATATTGCACGTAAGAAACGTATCCCAGACACACGTGTCCACTGCTGCCTGTACTTCATATCTCCAACTGGACACTCGTGAGTACATCTCAACATCCAACCCATTATAAAATAGAACAGGACAAAAACAGGGACATGCAATTATATGGGAATATTAACCTTCTAAAGTTTTGACATACTAAACACTTTGGGTTTTCTGCTAAACAGAACTGAAAGGAATGTTGTTTTCAAATCAGCATAAAATAAACATTGTTTTGCTTTTGAGTAAAAAGAAACTGTCATGGTTCCTCTGTCAGTTTTGTGTTGTCACATGTCTGTCACACCCTGGTCCACCTGTTGCTTGTTTTGTCTTGTTATGTCATCCAGGTGTTCCTAGTTTTCTGTTTAGTATATTCTGTTATGGTGATACTTGTAATACTGTCTCTTGTGCTCATTTACTTATATTAAATTCCCATTTTGTTTACTATTACACTTGCATTTACTTCCTCACCCTTTAAACCTTACAGAATAATCAACCATTCAAATGGAAGTAGCAAGCGGTAGTAGCACGATATTGGAATGGGGCTTTGTAATGGTGTCTGAATGGAAGAGTCAGGGTGAGGAATTCACTTGTGGTCAAAGGGTTCTGGAGGACGTATGACGTGTCAGAAACATTACCAGAAACATGACCTCACAGGACTCACCGGAAAGTGCCGCAGGAAGACCTGAACCAGCAGATGCAGAACCGTGCGAGTTGCCGCTGCCGAATGACAAAGCAGAGCCTGGATCAGCTTGGATCGCTGGCCAGCTGCTGCCACCCTCACAATGCCATGCATCTGTCTGCTCCGCCCAGACAATGTGAGTGCCACCCCATGCTGAGTCTGATTGCGCTGCCCTGCCACGCTTCTCGCCACCGCCTAAGTTCTTCTTGCTGAGAGTTATTCCTCAACCTCAGTTTGTCTTGTCTCAGCCCTAGTTCTTCTTTTTTTAAAAACCTGTCCTGTCCTGACAGTTTTGGCAAACAGCACAGGAATTCTGGTTGCCTGTAGTGTCAGCGCAGTTTTGCTCTACAAGAGGGGGAATCTGAGATATCTTCTTAAACTTGTGAGAATATTAGATGTTCCCCCTCTTGTCAAATTTACTTTATTATTTCATTAATCTCCAGTGGACAGGCAGGGACAAACACATCAAACAGAGACAAACGGACAATAAAAGATAAGAGAGAGAAAAAAGAATGGGAGGACAAGGAGAGCGGCATAAAGCATGCATAAACAATAGAAATGGCAACATACAAAAGATTAGTAACTAGTAACTCATGATAATAATAATGCAATATATGAAGACTTTCCCTCCCTTTCCTTCTCACCTCGAATCATGCACCAGCCCTTGTTCATTTTGCCTCAGCCCCAGGTAGTTTCTCCTCAGCCTGAATTGCCCGTGTGGACAGTACTTTTGAGTGCTTTTGGGCAGTTGTACTTCCTTAATGGACATCAGTCAAAATCCCTTGTCTTTGTTTGTGTCTATTCCTATGTATCTCTCTGCTCTGCTGTTTAATATGTCTTCCTAATTTAATTCCATTTTTTTGTGTTCCTGTCCCGTTTGATTCTATTTTAAGCATGTTGCAAGCCCTGTTACGTGTGTGCTTAGTTTTACCAGTTGCCGTTTTGTTTATTGCTTATTCCATAGTCCATTGTCTTTTCCCTTTGGTCATTGTGTTGGTTTATGGTATCCTTGTCCAGGTCTGCTTTGTGGTATGGTTTTGTCCTCATGTCTGTGTTTCTTCTTCTATCTTTGCCATGTTATGTGCAACATTTTGTCTATAGATTCTTCGTCCTTTCTCTGGTCTGGTTTTGGTCCTGTCTTTTTGTTCCTTGTTGTTAGTCCTGCCATGTTTGTTCTTAGGTGTTCAATTGTCACCCCAGGAGTAGCTACTTGGGGAGTCACGGTTCCTCAGTCTTGTGTTTTGTTTTGTCATGTGTCTTAGTCATGCCCTGGTCCACCTGCTTCCTGTTGTGTTTTGTCATGTCATCCAGGTGTTTCTATTTTTTTTGTTTAGTATATTGTTTAGTCCTTGGTCGTTGATTATTTGTGAGTTGTGAAGTTGTGGATGATTCTTGTAATAATTGTAAGTCTAATTTATGTTTTTTTTAGGCTCTTATGCTTGCATTTACTTCCAAACCAGCCCTTGTTCATTTTGCCTCAGCCCCAGGTAGTTTCTCCTCAGCCTGAATTGCCCGTGTGGACAGTACTTTTGAGTGCTTTTGGGCAGTTGTACTTCCTTAATGGACATCAGTCAAAATCCCTTGTCTTTGTTTGTGTCTATTCCTATGTATCTCTCTGCTCTGCTGTTTAATATGTCTTCCTAATTTAATTCCATTTTTTTGTGTTCCTGTCCCGTTTGATTCTATTTTAAGCATGTTGCAAGCCCTGTTACGTGTGTGCTTAGTTTTACCAGTTGCCGTTTTGTTTATTGCTTATTCCATAGTCCATTGTCTTTTCCCTTTGGTCATTGTGTTGGTTTATGGTATCCTTGTCCAGGTCTGCTTTGTGGTATGGTTTTGTCCTCATGTCTGTGTTTCTTCTTCTATCTTTGCCATGTTATGTGCAACATTTTGTCTATAGATTCTTCGTCCTTTCTCTGGTCTGGTTTTGGTCCTGTCTTTTTGTTCCTTGTTGTTAGTCCTGCCATGTTTGTTCTTAGGTGTTCAATTGTCACCCCAGGAGTAGCTACTTGGGGAGTCACGGTTCCTCAGTCTTGTGTTTTGTTTTGTCATGTGTCTTAGTCATGCCCTGGTCCACCTGCTTCCTGTTGTGTTTTGTCATGTCATCCAGGTGTTTCTATTTTTTTTGTTTAGTATATTGTTTAGTCCTTGGTCGTTGATTATTTGTGAGTTGTGAAGTTGTGGATGATTCTTGTAATAATTGTAAGTCTAATTTATGTTTTTTTTAGGCTCTTATGCTTGCATTTACTTCCAAACCCTCTAAACATTACAATAACATTGGATAAAAGTTTAGAGTTGTGAGACTAGGCCTGAGGTATGGGTCTTGTCTTCTCCTGATAATGCCCTGCCTGTTCTACCAGTCCACTGTTGAGATGTCACGCTTGCACCCTATTGCTATGGCCTTGTTTCTTTGTATTTGTATTTTTTCTTGTTTTTTATGGGCTTATATTCATGTCATGTGTTTGTGTTTACGGTCTCGTCATGCTCTGCCTTTGCCCTGCCTTTGGTTATCTCTCAGCTGTGTCTAGTCTTGTGTTTCTGCCTTTTCTCAAGTTTCCTTTGATTAATCATAGTATTTATATCCCTGTTTGGTAATTGTCTGGTTTGTATGGGTTGGTGCAACCCCCACAACAGAAATTTATTTATTTATTTATGGAAAGTGAACAAAACTGAGAAAAAGCTTGGGTAGGGGTGGTAGGTCCATGCGGCTGTGCCTTTACGTTAGCCAGGATTCCTCAGAATCTCCTTCATCTGGACCGGGCTCGGAACCATGTAAAACAAAAGAGACAGGTTAGGTACACGAGAGGGATAGAGCGAAAGTGGGAGAGAGAGAGGGAGAGATAAGGTAAGGAACACACAGGATTAGGATTATGTTGGGCTTAGGTGGTTGGCTTTGCTGCTGTTCAGCAAGCAAAAGGCCTGAGCATGCGTATCTCCATGAGGGCACCCTTTATACACGTCAGCAGCAGGTCTAATTGGAGCCGAACCGCTGCCAGCCACACAGCTCAAGGGGGATGCGTGTGCTCCTTGCTATCCAAAACAGCTAGTTCTGAAGTCTTGGAGTCTAGGCGCTGTCTGAGGTGCTGAACTTGTTCTACTTGTAGCCAGTGTGTCCCACACACACTCCCCAAGACCCAACCATGGCAGAGGGACGGAGCAGACACCCAGAGAGCCAGTAGGCACGAGAGGCCGTCTGCGTTTCCGTGTAGGGAGCCCGGGCATTGACATATGACAAAACAGTGGTCATGGAGCTCCAAGAACCAGGTGAACCAGGTGTCTTTTGCATGGGCCATCCACTGAAGGGCCGCGTGGTCTGAGACCAAGGTGAAACAGAGCCCTGTGATGTAGTAATGTAGTATGTGGATGGCTCAGTGTATCGCCAGGACCTCCTTTTCTAATGCAGCAGGTTTTTGACAGGAGCAGTTTGCAGCTGATGTACAGGACGGGGTGCTCTTCATCGTCAAAGTCCTGAGTAAGCATCGCCCCAAGACTTGTTTCTGCCACATCAGTCTGAATTATGAACAGCCTCTTAAAATCTGGCACCCCCTGTATCGGATCAGTGGAGAGGGCGTTTTTAAGAGCTGTGAACGCCTTTTTGGTGTCATCTGTCCATTTCACCGGACTCCCCTTTTATCATCAGGTCAGAGAGAGGAGCTGCCAAGGAAGAGAAACAGGGAATGAATCGCCATTGTGAAGCGAGATGCCAACCTGAGTCGGTTGGCATCAGCACATCCTGGCTGATGTTGTGAGGTCTCTTCTGGGGAAGGGGTCATGACCTTCCACCCAAATCACCGTTAAATGGTCCAACCCGGGGTGGGGTACCCTGTGGTTTTTTATTTCACCACTGGAGTCGACCACTCAGGATGCCTTTCACGAGCCAGGGAACGAGTTCCTGAAGATTGACCCCCAAATGGTTCAGGGCCCTTTATGCCCGCATTCTCCACCACTTGTGATCAGATTCAGAACATACACGGCACGAACACGTCTGGGTTGGTGCAACCCCTTGCAGCTCAAGGGCGTGGATCTGCGGGGACGAGTGTGCTCCTTGCTGTCCCAAACAGCTACTGCTGAATGCAGACTTTGGCGCTGTCTGAGGTGCTGAACGTGTTCTAGTCTTTGACACAGTCATTGGAGCAGGGAGGTGGCCTGTGTAAGTCCAGGGCCATGGGACATTAGTAATATGTAATTATAAGTAAATTGTTGGTATTCTTCTAGAAAAGAAATGCCTAATTATTATTTGAATAGTCAGTTACACCCATGGATCTGAATGACTGAGTAAGCTTCAGCAATCAAACCAGGCTCACAAGAGCGTCGGGCTTACCAAGGCTCCTGCAGTAAGCTCTCTACCACTTCAATCTATTAATCCCCCATGTCTATTTTTCTCATTATCCCTTTTGTTTCTGTTCCTACTCACTCTGTACAATTCCATGCCTCTCTGCATGTTCCTCTCTTCCAACCTATCTTTGTCTCAGGCTGCGGCAGTTAGATGCAGAGTTCTTGAAGCACTTGGGTCGAACAGTCAACATCATCCCAGTCATCGCCAAGGCAGATACACTCACTCCGGAAGAGAAGACTGAGTTCAAACAGAGGGTGAGAGAGAGAGCATGATAGAGAGACAGACAGGGGACAATTGTTGCTACTTTTTACACTATGCATCCATCACCCACAGTTGTTTTCATTGTAATGTTTGGGGATTTGGGAGGATTTTTGGCCAGGTTTTCTCCCCAGTTTAGTTATTGCCAATTTCCACATACTAGTTAGGTCTCCCCCTTCACACAATGCTACCAATACTGGATGGGTGTTTTCTCAGAGACAGGTATGGCACCACTGCCTCTTATGGCATTACAACATCTTCGTTTGCCGATGAACTCAACGCGTTTTTTGCGCGTTTTGAAAACAGCAACGAAGATGTTAGCACTTACCAAGCTAACGACAACATCAGCAAGCGAGGAGGAGGTGCAGACAGCACGGATATGAACGCGATATCCATTTCACCGCTTGAGGTAAACAAAGCCCTCCATCGCGTAAATGTGAGGAAATCTCCTGGTCCAGACGGGATTTCCGGTCGCGTTCTCCGCTGCTGTGCCGACCAGCTGACGGCTC
>JBBIGC010016868.1:0-12904 GCA_037576955.1 Lepidarchus adonis | reverse complement strand
GTGTGTGTGTGTGTGTGTGTGTGTGTGTGTGTGTGTGTGTGTGTGTGTGTGTGTGTGTGTGTGTGTGTGTGGTCAGTGTGTGGCACTGATTAGTGCAGTCAGTGTCTCCTGCACGGGGTGAGAGGTGTTATCCAACAGGGATGAGAGCTAAGCCACCATTTTCCTGTCAGTCACCACCTCCACTGCGTCCAGAATATAGGAAATTCATATTATAATTATCAATTGTCATCATTATCAGGTCAAATAGTGATGTAAGATGATTACTTCTGGATCACAAACCCCACTCTAACTCATCCTAAAGGTGTCAGATCCACTGCTCCATAACCCAGTGCCAGGAGGCATTGTGCCCCTCTAATCGAAGCTTGGCATTGAGCATGGTGACCTTAGTCTCATGTGCATTTGCTCCATTGAGTGATAGTGCTTTTCTATTGAAATTCCACAAGCTGTGTGTGCTTATTTAGTCGAACCCCTTTGTCTGTAATGGATGCAGCTTAAAGGACGGTAGGTGAATTCACTCACTGGGAAGACTGACTGGGCAAGCAATGTTAGATTATTGGCCGTAAAACTCAGGTTATGACAGGTCTGACCACAAATTAGTGCCAAAGATGCTTTATACTGCAGTGCTTCAGAGTCAACACCAAAAGAACAGATGCTTAACACTAATAATCTGCTGGAATTCATGCACCTACACACATACAGTCAATTTACAGTAAATTTAAGGTACAGGAAAGCTACAGGAAAATGAGTAATGAGAGGTGAGGTCATCATCCAGCAAGAGTCTCTGGTCTGTGGTCTTGCTGGAATTAGCATCACAAGGCAAAACCTGAAGTGAAATAATAATTGCAGTTTATTTATGTGAGGGCACATCCAATTAAATAATAGTTCTGCATTTTCTTCCTTATTGGATTTTAAGGATAATGTTTGGAAAACCAAAGCTTTTTGGGTTTAACCACACTTTAATTACTTGTGAAATATTATTTGTAGTATATGTTCAGTGTTTGCATTTTGATTTTCAAAAGAAGTAGAGCAGTAAAGACTGGTTAAATTATTTATTTTTCAGTATTTCAAGATTTTTTAATAGCTACTTTGTGCATTAATATGGTTTGAAACATACTTAAATTGTCAAATTGTATTTGTAGTAAAAATACATATAAAATACAAACTTACATGTATGTTTTTTTGGTCTAATACACTTTTCTATTTTGCATTGCTATACTGTGATAAATACTAAAATCATCAAAATGTTGATTTATACCTGGATAAAAAATTTTGCTCATACCACCGTTTACTGTGTGAACATTTACGGTATTTGGCAGACGCTCTTCTCCAGGCTTGTACAGAGTGAGCAGTCTGGGGTTTGGTTGGAAATTGTCATTTATCTCACAGTGCTCTGTGCCACAAAACCTTCAGCTCTCACTTATTTTGTGTTCCTCACGTTAGGATTTCTTGTCATCTGAGCGTGTGCTTCTTTATTTAACGAAGCTTGTCAGAAGTTGATCATCTGCTTGCAGCTTTGATCAAAAATGAGAAACTGAAACATAAACGCTGTCAGATAAAATGTCAGAGAGCCCACTCATGCAAAAGAACTTACCATCTTTATTAATATCCCCATTGGGAAGGATTTCCAGAATAATGTGCTGAATGTTCCTACACTTTATTTTTATGATTTTTGACTCTTTCAAACGACTCTCAGGTGACACATTTATCTGTAATAACAAACATCAATCAAAAAACAAAGTCACTTATGCCCTTTAAGAAGAAGAGTGTGACAAATGTAGCATTTTGTAAGGAAAAATATATATGAGGTTATTTTTTGTCATATTTTGTCAAACAGTTGGCTAATAAAAGCAATCAATTGTTGCCTAATTATGTTTATGGCTCTTATTTATGCTGGCTGGTGGTTTGCAATGGAAGGTTTCACAAAAATATTATAATTTATCCTTGGTGTATGACATAAATAACTGCACCACATCACCAGCACCAGCATTAGATTTGCAACATAATAATCTAAGTCTCTTACCCAAATACCATCACTAGATGTTGGCTGTTGTCTGTTCTGTACACACAGTGCATGTTACACAGGAAGTCCACTTGGCTGCAGGCCTGTCTCATTCTGTCAATCATGTAGGTCACAAAGGTGATAATGGGGACTTTCTGCAAATTTCCAGAAAGGCCTGTTGGGATCAAATCAAATCAAATCAAATCAATCTTTATTGTCACATCACGTTAGTGGTACGTTAGTACAGCACACGTGAGTGAAATTCTTATGTGCAAGCTTCACAGTACAGTGGTATACAATATACGAGTATAAAAGAAATAGAGAATAAGACATATATTTACATGAATATGCAAATCTGTTTGTGTACACAGTTGTGTAAGCAAGTGTATGTATGTGCACATGTAACCACATTCAGACTGTTGCAATAGAAAGAAGGCAGTATGGAGTGCAAATATGCAGTATGGAGTGCAATATGGAGATGTGGGCTTCAGTAGTGAGTTTAACAGGAATAAAAGTAATAATAACGTCAATTTTTTAATAAACCGTGTCTTTCAAAAGAAAATGTTGGTTATACAGTATATCAACAATGGAAATGGCTTGAGCTGAAGTGCTCTCTCTTTAGCATGGTTTGTACACCTGCAGCCAAGCAACTTCACATATCCCACCTGATGATATTAATCACTTCAGTGAAGACCACAGAACAAGTCCAAAGTCGGTATGTTTCAGGGTCCAGTTCCGCTTTAGCTTTAATTTTCTTACGGATGGTTTCACATGTTCCTTAAGCTCCCTCTGATACACAGTAGAATTCATGATGGATTCTATGATGGTGAGCTGGCCAAGTCCTGCTGCAGCAGAGCCTCCGCAAACCATGACACTTCCACCCCCATGCTTCACAGTTAACACAAGTATGAATTTTTTTTCCAGGAATGCTGTACTTGGTTAATGCTAGACATGTCCTCTGTAATGGTTTCCTACAATTACATTTTAGACTCATCAGTCTAAAGAACATTATTCCTGAAGTCCTGTCTTTGTGTATGTTCCTCTGGCAAACTTCAGTTTGGCCTTGATGTTTCTCTTAGAGAGTGTAGATTTCCTCCTTGCACACCTACCATGCAAGTTAAAGGTGTGCAGTCTCTTTCTGAGAAACATGCACTTTCACATCAACAGTAGCGAGGGTTTTTAGAGACTCCGTTTAGCATCTTGCAGGTGAACTTGCTTGGACGGCCAGACCTGGGCATGTTAGCAGATGTTTTGGAAGTCCTCCATTTGTAGACTATTTACTGGACAGTGGAATGGCTGATTGCAAATTCTTTTGAGATTTTTTTAATCCCTTTCCAGACTTATAAGCTGCTACAATCCTCATTCTGAAGGCCTCAGGCAGCTCTTTTTATTCTCACCGTAGTGTTCACTGTCACCTCAACAGTCAGGATCACACCAAACTAAATGCCTGAGGATTAAATAGGGCAAAATGTAACAACGTGCACCTGTGTGTGATTTTAATTAAATAAAGATGTCCTAATTTATTCTTCACCAGAAATCACATTTTTGTAGAATGACATTTTAAATAAGATTCTGAAGAGTCTTTTTTGTTTTTATTGATTACTTGTATTACTTGATTCTCCCAGTATTGTTAAAATTGAGATAAAATATTTATCTGTCCAAGAATGTTACAAAAACACCCAGGTTTTCATAGGGTGTTTTAACTTTTTCACATAACTGTACATAGATTTAGTTAACAAAGACAATCCCTCCTCATCTGGGACAGTCTGCTCATGTCTCATTGCTCCTGCTTCCCAAGTACAGCCCATGTAAAAACATTTAAAGTCGACAGTGAGGATCATCAAGGTCTGATTGGAGCGTTCTCTCTATGCTGTTCAGCTCCATTTCTGCCACATAGACTGGATGGTGTTTGCTGCTCATGCCACCACAGACTCAAATACCAACCTTGTGCTTGACCACATCAACAAGTGACACCACAAAAACAAATAAAAGCTTCCCCAGTTAACCCTGGATGAACAGACAGCCTCACCTCCTACTCAGAGCCAGAGATGCTATGGAGGCTTCAGCTCAGCTGGCGCTAACCTGAGGGCATCTAGATTAAACATATATACAAAGAGCACTTAAGCTCTTTGGAAGCTTGGTGGGTGTAGCAAGACACCATATCAGACTTCAAACCACCCAGTACTTTACCCCATCAACTCTGCCTCACTGATGAGCTGAAATACTTCTACACTCACTTTGAACATGGACACAAGGAGTTACTGTGTTTCCCCGACGATAAGCCACGGCTTATACGCGAATTTTACAAACCTGGTGTTGGGTATATATCTTAAAACCTGAAAACACATTCACTAAAATATAAATCAGTGCACAAAAAGACAGCATCGCCAAATGATTCATTGAATTTGAACGTTTACTGCAGCAATGAACAGTTTAAAAAGCAACGCAAAGCAAATATAGATCAGTGACGATGTTCCATCAGTTAATCCCCACTGCTGCATCCAGCCTCTCAAACTTTTTTGCCTTTGCTGCATTATATTACATCCTAGTGTATAACACAAGCTGGAAAAAGCTTAATTTAACAGAAATAAAAGGAACAAAAGTTTATTGCTGGCTGGGAAAAAAAGATATGTCAATCATGCGTCTACATGTAAATTCTTCAGTATAAAATTAGCAACACTGAAATGCAAAAATTATTAGGCTTACCTTTTTTCAAATCCTTTAAAATCAAATTTGTAAACTTCGTCATTTGTGACCTGTGCTGTTTTGCTGTCACTGATATAGGACATGCATTTGTCACTGGTATCACTCTCGGATATATCATTATATAATTTGGTCTGTTGTGTTATCAATTTAATTGTTTAATTGTTAATCGGTATAGAGTTGCCTTCAGAAGTTAACTTCAGATCGGTAAATTCAGTAACGCTGTGGTTAATAACATTATCTTAGAGTTTTAAAACATAAAGGAGCATTTTCTGTAGTTAATAGAATGGGGCGGCCTATAATGTGGGGAGCCTATCGTTGGGAAAATACGGTAACCTATGAAGCTATTCACCCACCTGGTGAACCGCCTACCTCACTCTCCACCTTTGATGTTTGTGTCATTCTGAGCAGGGTGAAGGCAGCTGGCCCGGATTGAATACCTGACTGTGTGCTCAGAGTCTGTGCAGGGCACTTGGCCAAGGTCTTCACAGGTACTTTCACTCTGTCTCTTGCCCAGGCAGTTGTCTCCACAAGCTTCAAGACTGCTGTCTTTGTGTCAGTGCCAAAGCACTCTGCTGCTGTGGTCTTGAATGATTTCTGCCCAGTTGCACTCACCCCATTGCAAAGTGCTCTGACATACTGGTTCTTTCACATCTTTCACATACAGGCCGTATGAACATTAGACTGGATTTCTATCAGTTGGTCTACCGCACAGGTCAACAGAAGACACCATCTCAACTCTCAACTCTGTCCTGACCCACCTGGACAATCCTTCTTCATTGACTTCAGCTTAGTTTTCAATACTGTGATCCCCTCCAAGCTGATCTTCAACCTTGCCAGCTCAGTTTCAACATGTCATTCAGCAAATGAACTCTCGATTTTCTGACTACAGACTACTTAAACGATCCGTCTTCTTCCACTTCCACCTTGAACACTGACATGCCTCAGAGCTGTGTGCTGAGCCCTCTTCTTTTCTTTCTTTTCATTTACTGTACATGATTCTCACACCATGATCGAATTTGCAGATAGACACCATAATGGTAGGACTGATTTGACCCATAGCACCCAGAAGACCAGGGAAGCTAGAAACCATGCACGCTTCCCCATCTACATCATGAAAGTGAAGTGAAGCAGGTATCAAGCTTTTCAATATCTATTAGGAGTGGGAATCACAGGGTATCTCACCAAATGATACGATTCACGATACCTGGCCCACAATAATGATAATATCGTGATTTTGCGATAATTGATACACCGCATGACAATTACGTAGCGATATAACACATTGCTTACTTATGTAAGTTATTAACTTACATAAGCAACAGCAATGCTTTTGTTACCTTTCCCTGTCGGAAGCACAGAGCAACGGCTACTTCAGCTTCAGAACTTTATTTCTGTTCACCTTCTGTAACTTGGCAAGCTGCGTTAGCATCGTGCTACTAACATAGCCGAACACTACACAGTGCATTGCTCCCCATGAAACATGCAACAAAACATACAACGTAATACATTCTGGACGTGTGTGTGTTGCTTTAGCACTGAACACAGCAATATGTATAAACAGAGCCGCTTAAATGTAATTAATAATTTCTCTCTGAATATCTGAGGGTTCTTGAGGGATAAAGAACCCTCAGATATTCAGGCAGAAATTATTAATTACACGTGTTACACTCATATAACTGTCTTCAGAAATCAGAAATTTGTTTTAAGCCATACCTTAAAGGGAATAAAATCTGTTAAAACACGGAGGTACAAAGTGAACGCTTGCAGACACATGTGCCAGTGAAACTCTGACAGAAACATTGACCGGTTGCTGTTAGTGCCATCCAATTGCTACAAAATAAGAGCAGGAAAGATGCACAGAGAGACGACTGTCACAAAATAATCCACACTCTATTCTAATGTTCTAAAACCAAACACATACTGAGCTTTTTTTGCATCTGTTGCAGTTTGATTGTTTAGAGTATAACACAAGCTGCTAAAACATCTTCTTCAGCTCGCTCCCAAATCTCCTGCACTCAGTCGAGCAGTGCCACCCAGAGGAGAGAAGAGGTAGTGAGTCAACTTGGCGGGAAATGTTAAGTCATTTAAATATATTGACGTATCGCGTGAGCAAGGACGACGATATATGGCAATATCGATATTGTGGCCCAGCCCCAATAACTATGATGATCCTACATGGTTCCTGAATTGCTCCACATCTGTATGACATTACAGTTGGTGCTGGAAACTGGAAAATCTGTCAGCAGACTTCTTCCCATGAGGTTCTGACACTGAACTCACTATACACACTATAGCACTAAGCATTGTTGCACTCAATGCTGGACTTTTACTTTCATTACTCTCAGAATTATTATGTTTGTACTGCTTATTCTTGTATTGCATTTGCATTTATATATATTCATTTTGCTGAGGCTTTTGTCCAAAGTGATTTCCAGGTACAGGAACTGTCAAGCATTTAGTTCACACATGACAACACTGAGGGCTTCAAAGTAGAACAACACATTCCTCGTAGTCATAAAATACAAGTGGCAATTGCTTATAACATGAAATTATAAGCTGTATATTACTATCTGGGAGTACTAGAAAGAGTATATAACACATTCCATGTTGTCATTCAGTGCTTATGAATAAGTCTATAGTTTTAAATATAGACGGCAAATGCTACAACATGAACTATTACTATCTGGTAGTGCTAAACGAATGCAGCATTGGTAAAACTTTTCACATAGATAAAGAAGATTTTGTCTATACTTTTGTATGTACATTTTTATTTATATATACCCTGCCCTTCCGACTCTGTCCCCTCTGTATAGCATATGTAATACACCCATCAGCAAAAGCATTAACACCACTGACAGGTAAAGTGAAACACATGTAGTTATTTCATTACCCTGGTAACTGTCAGGGGTGGGATATATATTAGTCAGTAGTTGAATAATCAGTTCTTAAAGTTGATGTGCGGGATGCAGAGAAAATAAATAATCTACAAAACAGCAGGTCTTATGGAGAGTTCCAGGTGTGCAGTAGTTAAGACCTACCAAGTATGATCCTAGTAATCCTAGTGAATTGGTGACACAGTCACAGACACAGCTCACTGATGTATGTTGTGAGTGTGTGTGGTCTGATCCCACAGGTTTATAACGTTAATTCTGACTATGATATAAAGGGGTCAGAACACACAAGGCACCACTTTCAGAACTGTTTCCACAGCACTCAACATTAGCCAGAGTGTGTTAATACTATGGCTGACCAGTGTGTAATCTGTAAACATTACTCTCCATTGTTAATGACAATGTACATATTGTAAGGCATATTGCTTTGATGCTAACTGCATTTCATTGAATGTATAGAATATATTTTAATTATTACAGTTAGAACAATTAGTTTCAACACTTTCTGTGAAACTCTCACGTTGCCTATTCACAGTCTCTGTTGATATATTTTTTCTCTTACCAGCTAAAAGTGGCACTAGAATGCTATTCAGGGTTCAAGCTTCAATACGAGCAAGTTTTTCAGTTCTTATTGGAGTGACTGAAACCATTGTTGACAGCATATCTGGAAAAAGAGAGGAAAGTTATATATTTGTTCATTATTTCAGTAGCAGTGGATGTGAATGGAGAGCAAAACATATTCTAAGAGGAACAGAAAATGTCAGAGGATTTCAATGCAAGGGGAATTAGATCGTATGAACCAGTTTCAAAAGCCAATAGCTAGTTGCTGTCCTTGGGTTTTGAATCAGCCCTAATGGTCCCTGGTGTGAAAAGCATAAATTGATAATCCAAGCATCTTTCTATTCAATTCTTTATGCTTTCAAAATCATAAAATTCCAATTTTGTTTTATATTTTACCAACATAACCTAAACTGGATGTTCTGCATTGTTTCTACCTTTTATGACAAATTAGCTGAGCGCTGTAGTTTTAATTACGTATCTATAATTCTCCCCAGTCTCATCAAAGCATAGGAGGTGTGCTGTATCATACGATGGTGGTTTCTGAGTTGCTGTAACCGCACACAAGATGGGTCTAGCAGCCTCCTGTGGCTAGGCTAGTTCTCAGCCAATGTGATATCCAGTTTTTGGCACAAGGCGTTTGCTGGAACTAACAGTTATGGAGGAGGAGTTTGGAAGAACTCCAGCTAACATTCTCTTTGAGGCCTCAGAAGGGAGGTGAGGGGATTGGAAGCTGGTCTGAGAATGCGTGAAGGCACAGGGATGTGAGAAGAGGTACACGGTCCTACTCTAATCACCTTACATAAATCGCTTACATAAATAGTGGTCTCCCCAAGCGCTCGCCAAATGACATTTGAGAACACAGGCTGGTCTCATTTCCCACAAAGCCTATAATACTGTACTCATGAGCAAACTTGTGATCCTTCTTTTCCCCATCTGGCTTCCTCAGCTCACCACGGTGGCTTACGTTATATCCATCTGATGAGTCATTTGCAACTGTGAAGCCTTCCTGTCTGTGGTCACTGCTGTTACCCTGCCCGTTGGGGAAGACGGTGTTTGGTAGACTGTGCAGAGTGGCTGGAAAGCTATGCTGTATTGTACTGTGCTCTCCTCTCCGCCCCCCCTCTCCTCTCCAATTCACCCTTGGATCTGGATGCTTCCTGTTCTGTTACCATGGAATGTCCTGTTGAGATGCCATTCTGCCATTCGCAGCTTGTATAGGGAGCTCTGGTCAGTCCAGTGACCATGAGCGTGTGCACTTTGGCTTTAGTACACCACTAGGAAGGAGGCAGGAAGCCCTCAAAGACTGACTTAAGTAGCTTGATGAAAATTTTCTCTGTTTTTGTTGTCAGTCGTGTTCAAAAGCGAAGGGAGGCCTCTATTTTCTACATTTTTTAAAAAATAAATTCATTTTCATTCTCTGTTTGCAGTATCTTACATATTCAACATAACGCTGATTCTTTATTTCTTTCGTCTTTTGAAAAAAAAATTTCAACCAAAAGAGGTCAAAATACACCTTTAAGTGTCATAAGCAACACTTGCTTTTCATATCAAAGAACACACTTAGGTTAACACCTTTAAGAGAAATGATGATTAAATAGTGTTTAATATATTTTTTGTACTTAATTGAAAAATAACAGATTCACAGTGTCTGTGAAACAAAATTTATTGTAAGGACTACAATTCCCTTTTTGTGGATTACAATTACTCTTGTTTTCCTTTAGTGAACAAAATTTCCCCTGTGTTTCCTTCTGAGAACTACAACTTCTATACACCACTTGTCGAGAGGAAAAAGTTGTTGGTCTGCCTCTTCCATGGGGAATTTTCTGTCTTTCTTGTTAAAGCTTTAAGGACATTTAACTTGGCTCTTGGTGAGTAATAAACAGTGTGGAATGCTGCATGTACACAAAATCCGGATATGATTTTATTCACTCCCATGTTACACTGCAGCTTTATTGAGCAGACTCGCTCATCTGTGTTTTATAGCATCGAGGCTTGTTGAATGTGGCCCAGCTGTTTGAGAAAAACTAGCGAGGCGCATCTACAGGGCAAAAAAAAATTATTTTCTACAGAGCTTATGCCATTGTACACTCATTAAATAATTTATATAAATTGTCTATAATGACTTGATTGATGTATTGAATTTGCAAAATAAATGATGGAATTGAACCCTGTTGCTCATCAACAGTATGGGTTGCGCTAGAATAGTGATAAGCAATGATGTGTCAGTATTTCATGCAAATGTGACACAATTTTTTCTTTCAGAGTGTTAAAATATGCTTATGTTTGTGTGTATTAGGCATGGTAACTAGTTACTAATAAATTCACACGTCAGTGCTTTGGGTATCATTTACTTAGTAGATGCCTAAAAAGTAAAACCAAATTTAGAGCCCAGACCAATAGGAGCGAGCTAACGAGGTTTCACAGTATTTGTCATTGTAAACACACATAGTGTACACACAAAGTGTACCACAATGAAATGTGACCTCTGCCCGTCCCAAAAAAAAGTTACACACACTAATACAATTTCCCTAACAATAATCCACGGCTAATACATTGATTTTGCAAACCTGGTATTGGGTACGGCTTGCTTAAATGAGGTGATCTGTCTAAAAACATGAAAAACATATTTACTAAAAGTATAATTCAGTGCACAAAAAACAACATCCTATTTCCAAGCTGCCCCAACGTCTGCTAATAACCCGTGCTCTCTCGCTAACAGGCTACAACTCTTTGCTAAAAACAACACTCTTTCCACCCGTTTTCTGCCCGCACTACCCACCCGTTCTCCTCTCCACACACTGCACAGTCCATAATGCAACACACCACTGGAACCCGAAAACAAACAAGTTGCCAGAACTAGGTGCTGGCTTGGTTTAGACATCCACCGCCATCTCTCGGCACGGGTTAATGCTTGTGCGCATCCTAGCCTCAAGGGGACGCACCGGTAAAAAGGCCTTTGTAAAGGCAATAAATCAGCAGGCAATAAATCCGCCCAGCTTCCTGGCTGGAGTCAAAGGCGTTATCTGTGTGCGAGTGATCATTTAGTGCCTTTCCCTCCTTAAGAGAGCTGCTACAATATGTTAGCAGTTAGCCTAGCTGTCATGGTAGTCAATGTACCAAAATATGCAGACTCTCTGCGGTTGTAGAGTTGATCTCGTCTAAATGCAGCATATGATTAGCTTTACTAAGTATAACCTCACAATCTGGTTGTCATATTCTGATGAGCAGAAGAAAAAAACCTTCTTTGTTGCTGAAAAACGGCTCTGCACTGCTCCATCAGGTAGCAATGTCAATCATCCATCTGCATGTAAATTCTTCTGAAATGCAAAAATTATTAAGCTTACCTTTCTTCAAATCAGATCCATAAACAAATATGTCAATTGCGACCTGTGCTACTTTGTCCAACATTGACACCACATTGTCACCATGTCACCTTGACATATTTGTTTATTGTAATGTTGGACAAAGCAGTACAGGTCGCAATTGACATATTTGTTTATGGATCCGATCCAATAAATGTTCTGCTCTGATATTACAGACGTTGCATGGAACTTAAATTCTTGCATTGTGGCAGGATATCAGTAAGTTCCAAATTTCATAAATTAATTTATTTATGCTCAGATGATGGTTCCCCACTTACCTTCGTTTACCTTTAGTAGTTTCAGCAATCTCCATATTCTCAGCAATCTCCGTAATTTGACAGATTTACATCTTTTTCACAACCACAGGATGTGTCTTCCAACATTATATTTACTTTCTTATATATATCATGGGCCATGTAGCGCATATCATATCATATCGTATTGTGAGATAACCTGTGATTCCCACCCCTAATATGTTTGAGAGAAATGGTAATATTGTGTATCTGGAATGAGTTTTAGATCTTTACGTCCATCTCATGAAAAATCGGAGCAGAAACAAAGGTATTGCATTTATATTTTAGTTGAGTGTATATATATATATATGTACATGATATCATACGATATGATATAATACAATATAATACAATATGTGATACGTAGCCCATGATAAAGATAATAACATGATACAGCAATTCTTTTATAATCGATAAATTGCAACACAATGAAAGGTAATTAATGAGCATCATAGAGGCAGTTTAATAAAGATATATTAACTTTACTTCAGCCAGTGTATTGCAGAGAATTGAAAGGAATAACCAAGTGTTATAGTCAATGCAACCAACTAAACAATATCTCAAAAAAAAAAAAAATATATATATATATATATATATATATATATATAAATATATGTATATATACTCATTAGGTTAGATGTTCATGAATCGATATATTTTTGTTTGATCTAAATTATTTGTGAGGACAGTTCAGAAAATGCTACATATTGGTTGAGAATTCCACTTGCATTATTGTATCTTTTCCTCTTTTTCAAAGAAGCTCTCCAGCGATGTTTTTTTACTCATATTGAGGCCTGATTGCTTGTTGGCTTCTTCGCTATGTGAAGCAAGTGTGGGAAAGTAATGTGCAGAGAAGCTCAGATCAGTTGTGAGTCATAAAGGTTATGACACTCGGTCTGTTCCATCAATGTTCCAAAGCCAAAGTGAACCCAGACTTTAAATGCAGCTGAGGTGTCTCTCAGCCTAGTTTTCTCTGCTATGTCCCTATTGGTAATTTCCTCTTCTCCTTTCACCTAAATTTTGCACATTTATTTGAGCAGCATCACCCATCTGTGTATTAATTATCGTATTGCATTAACTAGATTAACTAGG
>JBBIGC010016799.1:0-12906 GCA_037576955.1 Lepidarchus adonis | reverse complement strand
TTATTATTATTATTATTATTATTATTATTATTATTATTATTATTATTATTATTATTATTATTATTATTATTTCTTTTATTTATTATTATTGCATTTACAATCTGTATCTAACACCAGTAAGCTTAAACTTAAAATTGTAAAGCTGCTGGTCCACTTAGATCCTACCAGAGCTGAAGACAGTCTTTACATAGAAATGGTTTTTTTTCTTTCCTTTTTTTTCTTTTTTTTTTGTTAGTTGTAAGAAAGTTTATTAGTTTGGAACAAGTTATTGACCAAGGTGCCCTTTGAAGAGGTGGATCTTCAGTCACTGTTTGAAGACAGCGAGAGACTCTGCAGTTCTAATGGTCAGGGGAGGTTCATTCCACCACTTAGGGAACCAGAACTGAGAAGAGACTTGATGGCTGTCTTCGATTTTTTGAGAAGGGCTTTCCAGGCGAGCGGAGTATGATGCTCTAAGAGGGGAGGTGTGACCCGTGGTTTTATCGTAGCAGACAGGTAAACAGGAGCAGTTTTCAGCTTTGTAAAAAAACATTAGTGTTTTAAACCTGACGTGGGTCCCACAGGAACCCAGCAGTGGTGTGGAGTATGAGAAGTTTGGTGTATTGTAGACCAGAATTGCCACTCCATTCTGAATTAGTGGTAGAAGTTAACTACTGACAGCAATGACTCAGGGCCTCAATATACAGTAAGTCTATAAGACAATAGAATTTTACATCTACTATAACACAAAAATCTCTATATTGTAAAGTTTTGGGGGAATTTTGAGCTCAGTCCAATTCCAAAGTGTTTCTTGAGTGC
Source organism: Lepidarchus adonis (assembly GCA_037576955.1). Taxonomy (NCBI): domain Eukaryota; kingdom Metazoa; phylum Chordata; class Actinopteri; order Characiformes; family Lepidarchidae; genus Lepidarchus; species Lepidarchus adonis. The sequence goes on along the minus strand of JBBIGC010016799.1, from coordinate 12,108 downwards.
TCGATTGCTACATTCATGTGATTTTTCCAACGAGTTCGAAGAGAGTTCCTTTTACCTTACATCACCAGAAGCCTCCTCCGTGGATAACTCTTTCTAAACCGGAGGACGGAGTCGATAACCACTTCTGAAAAGCTTCCAGCGACAGAGGAGCTGTCTGGAAGAGAAACTGGAAATGAAAGCGTCTTCGTCATTCGTGCTCTGTGTGGGCTGCTCTGTATGCAGCTCCTTCTGTCACATTACCCACGATCATGAATTTTTATTGGCTCCAGGATCTCTCCCAGACAGAACTAACCAGGCTCTTTTTGCCCCGTTTCTCCAGCTGCATCCACAATAAGCCTCTCAAAGCCTCTCCATCCTCCTCCTCCTCACCCTCGCAGCGCCACTGTGAAATCCTGTACAACATGCTCAGCTTGTGCACTAACACTCAACCCTTTTCTGCACATCTCTTTTAGATATTGAGTCCACTCTTCAGGCTGAAATTGTTCTCTTCTTGGCGTTTTGGGGGAAGCATTTTGTCAACTCACAAAAGTTGCACAAAACAGGGAACTGAAAATGATGTGCAGACATATTTTATATTATTTATTTGCCTGCGTGTTTGTTTATTTGTTTGATTGACTGCTTGATAGCTTGCCCACTTGCTTGATTGATTGATCAATTGATTGATTAAATATCCGTGATTATCTGCCCAATTAAGTCATCTCCAATTACATACATGATATCACCAACCCTGGGAGGATGAAAATGACCATGTGCTTACTACAACATATGTCAACTGCCACCGCATCTCATCAAACTAGCGCAATAACTGTCGGGATAACTGACACTTCTGCTGGGACAGCTAACAGACACTTGCACTGGTGCTATGAGTGATCGAGGGAGTGCAACAAAAAGTGTACCAGGTGAGCCAAGAAAAGAAAGACTGCAGCCACAAGAGTGCATTATTTAAAAGAAGTTTGCAGAGAAAGGAAAAGTGAGAACTGTCAAGCAAGTCAAACATATAGCATCTCATTTCCACTTCTGTTTACAATATGATTTATGGACTTAATATAAGTTTGTATATGACATTACAGTGGGATTTAGTAGAATTTTTGAGAAAGTTCACCCGAGTTATAAAATATTTAGGGTGATATAAATTATATTATATATTATTGGTAATTTCAGTAGTTTTTTTTTCAGTAAATGGCACCTACATATATATCTATTCGTCATTATGTTATGTGTATGTGTTATTATGAGTAACTTACATTAACATATTTTCCATTTATGTTTCTATATTGCTTTAATTGCTTACCTCACTTTCTTTGCTTCTTACTTTTATTGTTGTCTCTGTGAAACATATTGAATGACCTGTGTGTGATAATGTGCAATATAAATGCTTGTTAAACATAAACATGAATTTACATTTCATAAGATTGTTTCTAGTTTCTGTGAATGATGTTTGGCAGCACTAACCTTTTTGACAAACATAAAGAGCATTAGACAGTCCTGTTCTTCACCATGTGCTAGTGCTGCATCTCTAAACTCAAGCTGGGCTATGTGCATCCTGAATACAAAAACACTTACAAAGTTTCCACTCCTAAATGAGGACCTACATCAAATTCAAAAAGTGAAAAATGCTCTTTTTTGGCTTTCAGTTTCAACCAAACCTGTATGATCGGACTGCAAATCATTACTTGATACTGTTATCTCCTCTTATGAAGCTAAGCTCACTCCACCTCTGCTGGAAAAAATGCATGAAGGTCAGATGCTTCAGGCTATATCTTTTCTCAGAAACGTCCATGGTCCCAGCACAACCCAGCATCAGTATTGATCCTGATAGCACAGAAACACTAAAAGACGGTAATCATCTGGATGTTTATGTCACATGGCCTTGGCCTTGGCCTGATTATTATTGACACTGAAACCCATTAGTACTGTATAAACCAACAACCCGCATAAATATACATATATACAAATATTTCATTACAATTGCAATACCCATCTGAAATGTCCAGTCAATCAGAAATACTGCACAGGTGCATTTCTGTTCCTCCAAAAACTACTATACTTTACTAAACTACTTGAAATATTTTTGTCCAGGTTAATATTTTTATACACACATATATATGTATATACAGTACAGCCCAAGAATTTGGACACACCTTCTCATTCAATGTGTTTTCTTTATTTCCATGACCATTTACATTGGTAGATTCCTCCAGGCTGTGTAATTTGACCAAGAAGGAGAGTGATGGAGCTGCAGCAGATGACCTGGCCTCCACATTCACCGGACCTGAACCCAATCGAGATGGTTTGGGGTGAGCTGGACCGCAGAGTGAAGGCAAAGGGGCCAACAAGTGCTAAACACCTCTTCAAGACTGTTGGAAAACCATTTTAGGTTACTACCTCTTGAAGCTCACCGAGAGTGTGCAAAGCAGTAATCATTAGATGGCAATATAACAGCCCCAGCCATCCCTACACCGGGACACATTAACTGAAAGCATCTTAATTTGAGCCCACCCAGACATAGGCCATGTCAACGTTAACCTTTTTTTGTTAATTACATAACTCCACATGTGTTCATTCACAGATTCGATGCCTTCAGTGAGAGTCTACCAATGCAAATGTACTTTCCAACAGAAATGTTTGGGTGCTCATCTTCCAAGATCTGTTACACTTACGTACAGTGATGTCCAAGTCTGAGACCACTTTTTAATCTTCTACTTAAATATAAATATATTTATTACAAGTTACATGATCAGACAACTTAGCAACCAATTGTCATTAAATTAGACTAAAACGTTGACACGGTCTATGTCTGGGTGGGCTCAAATTAAGATGCTTTCAGTTAATGTGCCCCGGTGAAGGGATGGCTGGGGCAGCCAGCTGTTAAATAGCCATCTAATGATTACTGGTGGCATTGCTACATGAGGTTAGCAGAAAAAAATCTTGAATGCATATTACTATGTCTAGTTATCAATGTGTTCACATTTACCTATTGAATCACAACCGTTATCTAGCTGAGAGCCACCATAGCTCTGAAGCTCTTTTCTCAAAGTACAACTGGTTAATTCACTCTGTGCCAGCAAAAGGTCTTTAAGAAAAAAAGATTGAAAAGATTAAAACTTTTGGTAATGTTGATAGACACATATTTAATCAAGTAAGACACACAAGCTCGAGGACATGATCACTGATGAACAAAGGCTGATTACTTCTCTGCTCTTTGCATTCCCCTTCACTGTAAACTCTGTATGAGCTCAGCCGGGCTCTATCTGTTCCTCCATCATCCGTCAGAGTCAATCCAATTCACTGTCTACCGGCCAACTCTTTAAGTTCGACTGCATGGTCAGTCATTTGGGCTTCAGAGAGATTGGGTGATAGAAACCATCAGGCAGTTTCTGTCAGATTGCCCTCTCTCTCTTGCTCTCTTTTCTCTCTTTTAGCTCTATCTTTACTCCCCTGAACCCTCATAGACCCCTGACTGACAGCCCATCCCTTTTACACACAATTAAGCTCTGGTTTCTCACACACAGTGGCTGTCTTACAGCCTTGTCTCATTGACAGCCACATTGATTGTGGCTCTGACCAAACGCTTCCTTATGAAAACAGATGAGTTTTAACAGGCAGTGTGGAAGTGGTCATTTTTCCCTCTTTCTCCTCCTTACCCAAGTTAATGTGCATTTTTAAGTGTGAACCTACAGTATGAATATGAATATGGCCGACTGCATGGGCAAAGGGGTGGGCTTTTTGTTTAAAGTTAAACCATGCATTGAAAATGTGAAGCGTGTAAGCCAAATAAACATTATGATCAGTAAGATGATTTCAAATTTTGTACTGTTTGTAGTTCCATGTTTAAACTGAAATAGATTTGGGGCACTGACAATGTTAAGGCCTTTGCATGTTTAAATCTCCTCCCTTACACTAATTTGTACTTTCAGACAACACAAGCTTCTGCACTTTGAATAAAATTATAAAATGTTAGTATTATCAAAAGTAATCTCTGATTTTTTTGGCCACCACTGGAAGTTCAAGATAATCTTTTTTTTGCTTTAACAGCAATATCTGGATTCTGTCATTCCGACATCAAATTTTCTTTGATACAAGCCTCAAAAATGCTTCTGTGGAGATGAATTGAAATAGTCAATTTTAAACTAATCATGTCAAACCTACTGGAGCAAAATGAACATACTGTAAATAGACATGGCTATATATATATATATATACTTTTTTTCTGTGTTTTGTTTTGTTTTTGTTTTAAATAAAATAGTATGGCCAGTTTTGAGCATGCTGTTCCACTGTTAAAGCCCAAAGCTGTGAGCTTGGCTGAAAATGAGATTTCATTAGAATTCCATCAGGGTCCTTACTGCATTCGTCTCAAAAAGAGTGTTTGTTTCTGTCTCAATGCTATCTCTTCTCAGCTGTCCTCCTAAACCATTTAGTAAAACAGCTTGTATGTACTGTACACAGTACTGAAACCTATAGCCATGAACTTAAAGGCCACATGCATGTAGAAGGTGGGTGTACTTTCACGGATATATGGCTGTGAGAAAAAGAACATTTTCCATTAAACTTGTACACAAATTCCAACACACAAGTGTGTGTTGTCATCATACAAGATCTAAAGAACTCTCAAACAAATTCAGAAGAATCTGGGAAGAAATTTTAAAGAATCTTTAATTTCTTACCTAGTAAACCATTGTATTGTAACGTAAAACATCTACAAGTGGTTAAACACCTAAATTTGTCCAGGACTGACTGCCCCTGCAAATTCAGCAAGATAGCAGAAACTTAAATATGAAAATGTTTGGGTCTCCAAGAACCCTAAAATTTCATCATGGGGTCTACAGGTAACTTTTGTAGCTGTTGGTGAAAAAGTGCTTCAGTCATAAAAAATGTTGATCTGCGTTGGACACATGCAAGACAAACACAAAAAGGAAAACATGCAAATGAACAGTTTGCCAAATAACAAAAGAGCATACATTCAAAGGTTAGACCTTTAAGAATAATGCGCTGTAGATAAATGAAAGCAATGGGAGAACCACAGCCAGATCAGGGCAGTGGCAGTCATCCAGTCATTGTTTGACCCGTCATAGTGAAGTTTATCAAGTCATCTATGGTTATAGGCTTTGGACAGCAACCAGAAGAAAGAAATAGCAAATGCAAGCTGTGTAAATGATATTTCTGTGGAATTTTTCCCATTCATCCATTAGAGCATTAGGGTACAGTCATCCTGGAATGGAGAGGAACCATGTCCAAACTGTTCCCACAATGCTGGAAGCATATCATTATCCAAAATGTCTTGCTATGCAGAAGCACCACATTTTTCCTTCACTAGAACTAAGGGACCTAGCTTGACACCTAATCCATCCTGATGCCCTACTTCTGTTTGACGTTCTTACTGCTGGAACCTTATCATTCCTGCTGAGGAGAGCCCTATTTGCAGAGCCCATAGGTCCACTTACTCCATCAACAGTCATCGCAGTCCACCTCTTTACTGGGAACTGCAGCCACTTGTCTTCCACAACCAGATCTTCCATTACTGGGGTCTCCTCAACACCTGTCTCAAACTACATAGGACCATCTCCCGGTACTTTATGCTTCGGATGCATACGCTAGATCTGTTAATTCAAGCTATAGGCTTCTAGCTGACACCTATAGAAGGTGAGATTCTTCTTTTGTATTTCTTCTTGTTCATTATAGTTGACCAGAAGATGATGAGTTCACCATCATCAGTAAAAAAACTGCTGGTGATATATTCAATGGTATAGCTGGATTACAGCAGTGCAGCTTATCTAATTACTGTATTGGTGAAAAATATTTGTTAATACTAATGTAATTACTGTTAATTTTATGGCTGTTCAGTGTATTGTTTAGCCAGACTTCCATAAGGTCACATTTTTAAACAGCGTTTAAATAGAGTATGTCTGGAATAAAGTTTGACATCATTACTGTGCTGCTTTTGTACATTTTTATAAATTACATAATATTTGTGTGTTGAGCATCTATGTCTGAGAACATAAAGGAAATCTATGGTTCTGACCTCTATTATCTGAAAGAAAGATCCACTGACAAAGACTATGTGTTGTTTTTGAGCATTACTGTGCAGTTTGCTCTACAGTAATCAGCTCCATTACATTGATTTTCTGACCCTCCACAAGCAATTCAAGAACAATTCTGTGAATGGCACTGATAATGACTGGAGAGACTGTGGAAATCTGTGTTGGGTCAGATTGCAAGTTTTGCTGAAATAGCCTCTGTCTTCCAACTTAAGACACAATATTTTTTTCTGCATCAACAGCTGTTTTTCCTGTCAAGATACTGCAATGTGTCCATTTAAATACCAGAAAAAAATGTTAAATGCACATAAATAAACCATTAAATATAAAAATGCCAGACTAAAAAGATTAAATGCATGTAAATAACCATAAAATACTGTGTTCGAACATTGCTGGTTAATAGAAACTGATTGTATATTCATAAAAGCAAATGATTGTTATCCACACATTACCTTAATTGTAAATGCTGTTGCTATTATTAACATTATTATGTTCAAACACTGTATCAGAATATCTGTGGTTTAAATATAAAATATTTATACTATTTTTATGCCTAAAAGTGATTTATTAAACTGATTGTGTGTTTTAACATACTGAAAACTGTCTGATGGGAAAAGGGATAATTTCAAATGAATGGCTGTAATTTTACAAGATTGATTGATTGATTGATTGATTGATTGATTGATTTGTTTGCTTCTTTGTTTCTTTGTTGTGTTGTCTGGCACCTCTTCTGATGAACTATTTGCCCTTTGTATTTACACATTTTATTTTAATTTTTTAATTTATTTTTGTTAGTTGTTTTTACAGTGTTTTAATATTGTTTGTTTGTATTATTGTACAAAAGTATTTTTGTGTAAAATGATTAGGGAATTATCAGACACTCTTAAATTACAATGGAATGCTCTAGGTGTTGAGCTAATAAAAAGACATAGCAATATACTTTGCGCTTTTATCATTATTTGGAGTAACAATGTGCTAAGAACAACCACACTAAAGTTTACTTTTCCTGTTTAAGCAGGTATGGTGACATACACAAAGCAAAAAAAAATAGTGTATACTTGAGTATGTGCTTGAATCTGGACTGTAAGAGAAACCGATGTTTCTGACAACGCTTTTCCAGGAATTTACAGTTTACTTTCCTGCTAAAAGATGTGATTTTACAGTGAAGATACTTTTCTACATAACATCCTCTCATCCTCTGTAGTTATCCAGTAATAAGATATTTTACCTTTTTTTCAGCCTAGCAGCTTAAACATATTCAGTGCAATATATAGTTTTACCACAGTGAATAACATCTGCCCATCAATAGTTTAGAGACACTAACATTGTTTCCTCTTTGTCTAATTACAGTAATTGACCCTAAAAATCTAAGCCATTTGTAAAGAAAAATAATCAAATGTAAATATTGTAGCAATGTTGTGACTGAGCTGGTTGTCTGTAAAGGTTTTAGGTGTTTTTTGTTTTTTTTTTTCTTCTAAAAAACACATCATCTATAGAAGCACTGCACACTTAAAAACACAATTACTGTCTTAAGACACTTTGTTGGGCAACAACCCAATATAGCCTGTCCAGTTATGGCACATTTCGTATTTTATCATCCTTTCCCTCTGTAAGGCTTCAGACCAGCAAGACTGTGAAGACACAGATCCAGATCCCAAAGCAAAGCCTGAGGTGCAAGATCCCAACCAATCACAACGATCGCCCTAATCTGAGTTCTAATTATAAATATAGGAAGTTAAGAAAGTCCAGTTGCGAAATATTGTTTTGCCTCTGCAATGATATATTCTCTTAGACTGATACTTTAGGTTTTTTTTTTGTTTTTCTCGGTGTCTGGAATTGCACATTAAATTTTGAGTGCTGCTTTTATCATTACTCCCTCTCATGTTAATCAGAGCAAAACTAGATTAGTCAGAAGCATCGTTGAGTTATAATTACTTTGCTTTAGATACCCAACACACGTTACTTGACCAATTACAGTGATGCAATAATCGACGGCAATTATCTCCCCTTGTTGTGATGTCAGCATTCACCAACACTGTAAAAAGAAAAGAAAACATTCTGTTTTTATTAAACAGCTGCTGTTCAGACCCAGGAAGACAATGAACTTGAGTACTGAAGATCAATATAGCCATTTAAAAATGTATGCTCCAATGACAATGTTTAAACAGCATGAAGAGCAGCAGAGGGTGTAACACAAATAAAAACGTACAAGGTTAAAGTTTCAAAAAATCTAATTCCTTCTTGCAATGAAACTTCTCGTATTTCCCATGCCCTCCTTTTTCACAGCCGGTTTGGCCCACTTAACGTTGAGTGTCTGAGTCCAGTTCGGTCATTCCCTCAGCTCATGTCAGGGTGGGTGTGTTACCAGACTCGGTTGGAGTTCCCTCAGGCCGGTGCTATTGAGAGGTCATTGAAGTAACACTCAGACTGTCAGAGTGAAAGGACAGACGTCATGCACCAATGCTGAATTCAGGGCATCGCTAACATCTCCGGCACATTTGAATTGAATCCAAGTCAGGAATAAACAATGCACCAGCCCCCAGAGAGAGAGAGGAGAAAACATTTAAAAAGTGCTGCCATACAGAAATCCCACAGAGCATTCAGTGACCTTCAGCAGAACTACTCCAAAAAAAGGTTTATTTTCTCCCCATCTTTATTGTAAAAGTATATAGTAACAGGGCTGAGGCCAAGGTGGGGGTGTGGCCACCTATTCACGGCTGCTGCAGGGTGTTCTGTGTTTTTGGGGTAAATGTATTTCTGTTTCCGTTGTTTGTATGTGTTGTGTTCTGGGAATGGTTAAGAAGTCATTTTAGTTTTTGTTAATGGGCGAATCTACCGTCAGTGCTGGGGGTGGATTTTTCGCAGGGGGTCATGCTCTATGTGTACTATGGATTGCATGGTGCACTTGTGCATTGCTCTGTGCATTTACACCCTTCGAGTTTAGTTCACACTTCGGGGCAGCCTCCATTTTCTACCCCTTCACAATAAATGAGCAAAGATTGTCACTATATAGATATATACTGTACATATATACTACTCCTAAATATTGTTTACTTTTTTAAAAAGTTCCCATCATGCAAACTCATCACATGACACATCACCGGAAAGCCCAGGATGTCCTCTACAGAATACTGTAACTCCAAATGCTTAAGGAAGATACAGGTGAACACATTGTCCACTATAAAGGAATGGGACTTGATATTTATAAACACAGACACACACACACACACACACACAGGGGGTCCTCGAGTTACATCAGGGTCGATTCTCTTGAGTATGCTCAGTAATGTAATAATTATGAAAGCATAATGAAATGAAATAATGAAAACAGTTATAATTAAGGAAGTTGCTATAAACATTCTCTGGCTACTTTATTATAAATGCTTCCCTTTCAGCTGTTCATGAACAATTTCTGTGAGCAGGTAAAGCCTCAATATTTCCAATGGTGGGGGCTGGTTTTACATGAATTGTTACGATCAAATTCAGAGGGTTGTTGAGTTACGTCAGGATTCGGGACCTCTGAGTGTGACTTGTGCATGTAATGAAACTTTATTGAACAGCAGGAAACGTTGCTCCAGAAAAAAATGCTCTTTTTAATGCTTCAACATACACCACAGTAGTAAACACATTGGAGACGGTGACTTGTGGCAAAACCTTAGCACAGTGCACTATTAACCCCCCATCTCACCCACCAATCACCATGAACTTACTCAACACTAACGGTGAATAAAACATAAACATCTCAGCAATAAACAGTGCACTGTGAATTAGCAGAGTACAGCCCCACTCTCACTCTCCGTTCCTGAAAGAACTTGAGTAATACCTTAAAGCTTTTAGCAAACGTTCAACTGCATTCTACTACCCTATAAGACAGTAAATATGCATTTTTTGTTTGTTTGTTTGTTTGTTTTTGTTTGTTTTTCAATTACTGTCTGTACCCACATGCTATAAGTTATATCTTAACAGTGTGAGTTTAGCAGATTAATGCACAAAACATTAGCAGAAGACATTGTTCCCTACAAGCAAGAAGTGATGGAGTGTTGCTATGCCAATGTAAGTCGTACTAGGCTGTGACTTTGACGAGAACTGTTTTTGGGTTGTTGTTTTTTTTTTTTTTTAGCACAAATTAATGAATAAAGGTCATTATTACACTGCAATGGCAATAATATTCCCATGAAAGAGTACTGCTATATTTACTAACCTTGGATGCCCATCTGCCATTTCTCCCAAACATTTCCAGCCATGTGTAGCTCCTTCCCTCCTGTTTCCCAGTGTCTTTCTGCACCACAATCACACAAATACCACGTTTAGGTGTGTTTAATGAATATTTGGGTAAACTCAATTTTGACACATAACTATAAAACTTTTCTAATTTTGCTTTGATACTAATATTAATAATTGAAATTAGTAATGATCATTTGTTTTATTTTGTTTAAAGACAACAATCATTCTTGTTTTTGATGTCTTTGTTTTAATTTTATTTCATTTGATTGTAAATAATAATAAAAAATAAGAATAATAACTCATGCTCATTACAGTCCATCATCAAAGCAATTACGTGTGTTGCTCTGGTGTCAGGCTGGACAGGCCGAAGCTGCTGACTTGCTGTAATTGTGTGTCTGATAGCTTTCATGAAGGAACTCTATGTGTCCTTGGTGTATATTAAGCACAATGAGTTGGGCCGATAACATTTTCAATTAGGCCACTGGGCTGGAGCACAGCAGGTGTGGACTGCAGTGTAGTCAGTGAAAGCTGCATGTTAATGCAAGTGAATGGATGAGCTTTCCTAAGAACCTTTAAAGAGATTTTCCAGCATTTCTCCATTTGCTGCTTCTCTACAGTTTATTAGCCAAGAGAGATATTTCTGAGCCTTTCCCCCAAGATGGAAACCCCACACTTGTAATACAAGTTAATATGCAAGCATTGAACTGTTTGCACCATGACCTTTGTGTCATCTTGCCCCATCTTACGCTTTAAAAGAAAAACAGTAAACAAAAACAAACATACAAACAACGTAACACTTTACTATAAAATACTGTTTGTAGGCTACATGGCACCTACATAAGCCCTTCATGACAACATATATAAATGCTTATTCCAAAAGGTGTCACTTTTGATGTTACATTGACATAACACCATCAGCAATGTGCCACCTCACATAGCAAACAATTTACCCCCTAAAAATGTCATGAAACCACCTGTGACCAGAAATCAGTGTCACCTGACAGGGATTATGTCAACTTGACACCAAAATGAACAAAACCAGGCTTTTTGACAATTAACGCCTTTTTGAATAAGCATTTATAAATGCGTATGTACTTTCTTTAGGCAGTTGTCATAAAGTGTCTTATAGCCTACAATCACTGCCCTACAGTAAAGTGTAACCAAGGGGCAAATCCCACATTTTACTCTCTTATGTGGCCTGATGTCCATTTATAACACTTAAGTGCAGTGTGTTCCCTATGTGTTACTTTTGCTTGGATATTTTCCTAATATGTTGATCCGTTAAAAGTGAAGCGGTTGATGTTGATTTTGTTCAAATCCAAATTGGGTCTCTGGGAAGCTGGAACTGATACCAACTGACTACAGGCCAAGGAAAGTTTCACTCTAAACAGCAGGCCAACCCATCACAGGATCATCACCATCATGCACAGACACACACCTGTGGACAATGTAGAAGAGCCAGGCAACCTAGGGCAAGCCTTTGGACAGTGGGAAGAAACCGGAGAACCCAGAGGAAACTGATGCAAACATGGGAAGAGCTTGCAAACTTTATATAGAAGGTACCTGTGGCCAAACTGGGGATAGAACCCAGGACATTCTAGTTGTGAAACTATTTTATTTGTTTGTTTATTTGCTTGTGTGTTTGTTTGTTTAATATACTATATTAATCTCCAAAAGGTAAATCAACCTTTTTCCCACCTAGACACACACACACACACAATACACACTAAAAGTTGTAAGTAGTATACACATATCCAGAGCAGTGGGCAATTACACATTATTATTATTATTATTATTATTATTATTATTATTATTATTATTATTATTATTATTATTATTATTATTATTA
>JBBIGC010016773.1:0-12907 GCA_037576955.1 Lepidarchus adonis | reverse complement strand
CCCCCCGACAACAGTGCTCCCAGGATCATTGGGACACCCAAACCCCTCCACCACGATAAGGTGGCGGTTCAAGGAGGATATCTCTATATGTTCAAATGCATATACAAGCACAATAAAATATTTTGCCAGAGCAGCTAAAAATATCTTGTAATTCTCATATCTTGAACGATATGGAAATTGGTGGGAGGAGCATGTATGATGCTAGACTGTTGCTGTAGCTAAGGAGAGCATTGCATTCCAAACACACACTGACCAGATGATAATGTATGCTCAATTACCTTGGTATCAATAAAGCTCCAATTCAAGCTGAAGGCAACTTAAAATGCGTATACAGACATGCAGAGACATGTCAACTGCCTACTTGGACAGGGTGAATGAAGCTCTTTTTTTATCCTTCTCTCTTATCCTCATGTTGTAATTTCCTTTTCTGCTACCTCTCAACTGACTTGTTTTTCCCAAAATGTCTGTATGTGCTCTTTGGTCGGAGAGGTCCAATATCGGGGCATGTAAAAGTGTACTGACTAATAAAGGCTTATCATCATCATCATCATCATCATCATCATCATCCACAGAGACATAATGTTGAGTGGCTTTTGTTGGGTGCATACAACTGCACCTGGTTCTCGAATTATGACACACAGAAAAGAAAGGAATCCTGTCGAAAAGCAGATGCAGCTGTAAAAAGGCATTAAAGAGTTTTGACGTTAGACAAAACCTCATTGCATAAGCGTCTACTGTGTTTTGCCCTTCTGTCAGTCCACCAGAGGATGACATTTACCCACCTGAGGGTCTGCATTACATTTTTGAGTGTTTTATTAAAGGTACTTTTTTTTATTTTGTGAAAAGAGAAGAGTTCGGGGCACCATAGTAGGTCAATATTATATTTGGTTATTGGGTGAAAGTGAGTATGTCATCATTGTGAACACACAAAGTGCACTACAATAATACTGCATTTAATGTTTTAAAAAGTGGAGCAGCAAAAACGATCAACAGCACTTGAGCAGTGTAGCTGGACAGTACCTTGCTCAAGGGAACCTCAATGGTGCCAGGGCTGAGACTAACCACTACACCACCAATGCCCACCATTTTGACTGAAAAATATTATAAAAGGTATCTGAGTTTCCTGAAAAATTAAATCTATACTAACAAACTAATATCTAAATAAATTTGGTAAATTATAGTTTTGGTAGTTTACAAATGTTTAACACTAAAATAAAATAAAAATAATAATAATTCTTGTTAGGAGCTCTTCCTTCATTAATACTTGGGAGCATCAGTGTGCACAACCTCTCTCTCTCTCTCTCTCTCTCTCACGCGCTCATATTGCATTAAACCTTTTCATAAACTAGTTGATGCAGCTTTTTTTTTTACCAGTATGACCTAATATGACCCATATGACACTAATCCATTATTCATTCATTCACTTTCCAAACACTTATCCAAGTCTAAGCTATGTGTCCAAGGCAAGGCAGTGTTCATCCTGGACAGGAGGCCAATCATCACAGAAAACACAAAGGCGGACAACCATTCACAACCCAGTACACTCACACCTATGGGAGTAGGCCGTCAACCTAAACCACAAGCCTTTGGACGGTGGGAGGAAACTGGAGCACCTGGAGGAAACCCAAACAAACACGGAGAGCTTTTACACTCCACACAAAGACACCCGTGGCAAATACAGGGATCAAACCCAGGACCTTCTTGCTGTGAACCACGGCTCCACCGCGCCACCCCTCTAACCTATTAGTTTTTGTTTTAAACAAGCCACCAATGCCCCTCCATTTACATTCCTCTCGGCTGCACCCTGTGCTGTGAATACAATGATTCAGAGAGTAAACAGAGTCACTGTGTACATTTGCCCTTTAAATAAACAGCAGGTTCGTTCTGGTGCCTGTCAGGACTCTCACAAATGGAGAACTAAAGATAAGATCAATCTACAGTCGCTGAAAGAGAAAGAGAGATTTCCTTTTCTTTAAATTCAAAAGCCATACACACTTACCACTTCACAAAAGAGTCGACTCCTTGGGCCTTCAGGCAACGTAACTTTCTCGCCTCTCGCAGCCAAACATGAATCTCTCCTGTGTCGAGCTTAGAGCTGCCTTCAGTTAGACGAGAAAGAAACCATTCAAACCGTTAGCAGTACTTTCAATTTGGTGTTTATTTACTCATCAGCCATAATAATACCACCTCCCTTATATTGACTAGGTCCCTCTCATGTTCCTGAAACAGCTCTGACCCATTTCTTTCACACCCAGCAGTAAAATCTAGGTGCCTGCATGCATCAATGATCCTTGAGTGCTCATAACATGCTCACCAGTCGTTCACTTTTGGTAGAAACTAACTACTGGATACCTGGAACTCTCCACAGGACCTGTTAAAGTGGCTTAGATCCTTACGTTTTGGCTTCCAGCACATTAAATTCAAAAGCTGACTATTCGCTTTCTGCCTAATACTGCATATCCCACCTTGCTGAGAGGTGCAATTGTAATAAAATAAGTGTATGGTTTAATAACTAATTGTTTTTTTCCTTTACCTATCAGTGGTGTTAATATTCCGGCCGATCAGTGTTTAAAAAGAAAATGATTCCTGTTTCAATACCTTTGGGTTCTGGAGGGACATATTTAAATGAGACAGACAATAGACCATTGTATTCCTGTGATTCTTGATTCTCAGAAATCTGAAAAGCAAAGAAAGATCACTTTACAGTATAAGCAGAATGCCAAACAGGTCTTTGCATTATGGAATTGTCTCCATAATGCAATTCAATTGCTATTACATGATATCCTATGTGCTTTTATACGCTTTCTGCAGCTGAGGTTCAGTTCCCAGACAAGGTAAACACACCATGCTATGGGCAAGACTCTTAACACCTCTAGAACATGAGTAAACCAAGCGGTTATGCCAAATGATATAAATGTTAGATTTATTTAAGTTTATTTATGATCCATGTTTAATGATGTGAATGGTTAGAGGCTTGTTCACATATCTGACGTATAGGTATAAAGGACAATATGGCAATAGCAATGAACAAAAACATGTTAAGTAGCCATAAAAATACTGGAAGACTTGTTTTCGCACATTTCCTGATCTGTCAAGTTTTTTCTGTTGATTTCCACACCTTGGGTTGGAGGTTGTACCAGGTGAGCGCCTGATGTCCCCAGTCCCAAGTCTTCAAACTGATCTCCACCTGACCAAGAAAGACGTTTCTGCCCAGCGAGTCATTGTGCCACACAGACAAGTTCAGAGTCTTCCCAGCCAATTCTTCTCGCTTCACTTTGTACTGTGTGCAGAATTCAAGAGATCAAATTACTTGCAGCAAACCCAACCTGTACTTGTTGCCAAGCACTCAATGTACACAATGTAAATCATTGCTTACCTAGCAGTATATAATTATGCAAACAGAACAACACAAAACTATATCTAGCAGTAGCAATGCCCCCTTTCTAAAGAAACTCTTCACATTGGTGGTGAATGGAACCAGACATCCGGTTCCTCTTAAAGCTCCTTCACAGAAAGTTCTTAGATAAAATCAAGCAAAGTTTGGGCCTAAACCTAACCCCATTAATAGTTGAGGGTGTTGCGAGGCAAAATAGTCCAAATTTTAGATTCACTATTTTACCATCATCAGCGTTCTCTAGAAACACTCTGAAGACATGTGGAGTTTCATGAAGGGTGAATAGGAAATAAAATTTGTTTATAAGTCATGTATACAGTATATACATCAACCACAGCTTCCATTCACTACAGCTGTAAAATAATCTATATTCTTGTCTAAAAAGATGTATTTCACCCCCAAACCAAACTCTTTACACAAAAAGTAAATAAAATAATCCGACAGAATTCATAGTGTCCTTGTTTTAATACATTGCAGGTCAGTGAAGTAAATTTGTCATTGTGAACACTCCATCACACACAGTGCACCACAACGAAATTTGACCTCTGTATTTAACCCATCACACGTGCACATGTGGAGCAGTGAAGTGGGGACGGTACCTTGCTCAAGAGTACCTCAGTGGTGGCTGGTTTAGGATTTGAACATACAACCTCCCAGTCCAAACCACCAGACCACCACTTTTTAAAAAAAAGTGATCTTTAACTTCTACAATTTACAGCATCCACAAATTCTACATGTTGAAACACAGAAACACACCCTCAGAGATTCCACATAGACTGGATTCACTGTGCGCTTCTTGATGGACGTCTTTCTCTTACTTCTCTTGTCTGGATGGAGGTAGGTCTTCACGTAACTAGCACAAGGACACAGTGAATAGCACAGCCATCATTAATTCCTTCATTATTAGAACTTAATCACTGCTTCTCATGCAGCAAAACATCCGCAGCCGTTAAATGGGAAAATATAATCATCATCAGTCCACTGCTGGAATTACAGCTGATAACTATGAGTGATTGACTAGACACCCATTCATGCTAGTGCACATCCACTGATATGCGTAAGTCACCTCCTGAAACAGAGGAACTGTTACCAGTGGAGGACAACAGAACTGCAATAAAATGAGGTACTGTGCATGGAAAATGTAGGTTTAATATCACTAATATACTCAACCATTAGAGAAACCACTATAAAAAATTGACAATCTATAAAAAGAATATTATACAATGGTGCATGACAGATTCTATATTTCTGTGACTTTAAACATCATCAGGTTTAATTAAACAAATGATCCAAAAATAATATACTTGCTCACTTGATTACTGAGGAACATTATCAATTATTACAGACATTTGAGCGGCAAAATGGGAATCTCTAAAAATAGCTAGTAATTTGAATGTTCTTTGTTTTCAATCGATGGAATAACAATCAGTGCGAGTAAGATCCATGGTTGATTGAATACATAGGGATCTGTCAGTACATAGGGATCTGTCAGTACATAGGGATCTGTCAGTACATAGGGATCTGTCAGTCTGCTTTTCAGAACAGGTATGTGTGTATTATGACTGATGAGAACAAAATATAAATATTAATTTTTGCTTGGATTAGTTTGGATGAATATTTGGAGAAAAGAAAAGCACTGCATAAGAAACACCCCACCTGTGAAACACGGTGGTGGTAGTTTTAATGGTAGTTATTTATGTTCCTGTTTTGCTTTGATATTGGATCATTTTTCTCAATAAACAAATAACCAAGTATAACATTTTTGTATCATTTGTTTAATTGAGTTCTTTGTATCTACATGCAGTACTTCTGATGATGACTTATGCGATATTTATATAGAAAATCTAAAGGGTTTACAAACTCTGAAGTAGCACTGAAGTATGTATTAGCTGCTTGCATTTTTAGGATGATAGGCCATGTATGATCGCTACACTTCACAAGTATAAAATGCAAATCCATAAAACTGTAAGCTATTTAGTACTACTGTTTGTAAACACAGTGTTTATTATTGATTATTTATTCATTTTATTTTAGTATAGGTTACAACTTTGTGTTTATTATTGCTTTTTATTTTATTTTAGTACTGATTACAATACGGTTTATTATTGTTTATTTTTATTGACCCTTATTCCGCAGCAGCTGATCAGATTTTGGTTGAACTCACGGGTCTGTTCGCTGTTTGCGCACGTTTGCGATGGCCAGGTCCTGACATTGTTCCACCATGATGACCAGTTCTCCGAGAGGGCTATACATTAGAGCAAACTCCACAGATCCCTGCACCGTTACGTTCCCAAAATCTCCTGCATCACTGTACACACTCAGCAAACTACCAGTACGCTGAAGAAAAGAGCATTAAAGAGCCAGAGTTACCAGTCAAACATTTATATTGCAGGTGTTAAACTAATACTACTATCATTGACCCTAGTAGCAGTACTACTACTACCACCATCACCACCAAAACAACACTAATAATCATCATCTTTATCATTATCATTGTTGTAATTTTTAAAGGCCTTTTTAAAATATTTAAACAAGTTGATTAAAACTGGCTATTTTATATATCAGCAAAACAGAAAAATATAAAAATAATATAAAATATTTTTAACATTGTTATAAAACCAAAAATTCAAGCTTCAAATAAAGCAATATGTACTTTAAAATGTATTCATGCTTAAGTGGGATATGCAAAATGCAGCAACAAAAATAAAGTAATACAATATCATGTACAATAAAAAAATTGAAACAAATTATTATTATTAATAAGTATATTAAACAAATGTTCCAAGAAGAAATCCTCTGTAATAATTACCAAGCATCACAACAATTTAGATTTGCACACTAGTTATACATGTGTTTGTTTATACAGCACTGTGGAAAAAGAGGCATCTGAGTACAAATTTTCTACAGAGAACATATTATATTATATATATTATATTAAATATTAAAAGGTCCCATAATTTTTCCACAGGCCTCAATAGTTTCAATTCAAAAAACGAACAGTACCTGTGCCATCAAATACATAGAAGTGCATTGTCCTTTATGTGTTACTAAAACATGATGCTTGACTGGGGTGCTCAAACATTTGCACATGTTTAAAAACGGCTCCTCAGCCAATCGGATATCAGGAATGGAAAACAGGTTTGGCTCACCTCTGTAACTGACAGTGTACTTGCAGAAAAGCCCCTTCTGCCAGAGAGGTCCGAGCCATAGCTGGACACTGAGCTGCCATCATCCTCAGAGTCCACTCCTTCATCCTGTAAGATCAGAGGAACAAAGATCAGCCTTTCATCTGCAGCAGCTAATTATCCCTGAGGGATGAACAGCTCTCTTTTATCAAGGCTACAACCAAACAGCATCACATATTTAAGGTGAGACTAGCGTGTAACACTAGATAAAAGTGAATATGAACCAACCTCCCATGTGTCTACCATAAAGGAGAGAGGAACAGGTGCTGCTACAGGTGCTTCTGGTGCAGATGTCCCATTTTTCACACCTGTGAAACCAAAACAGTTGATACCATTAACAAACATCATCATTTAAGTTGACACAGTTTGAGCATGGGCTGGTAATCTGATACAGGGTGTGTCAATGCCAAGAGGATTTAGGTCTGGTCTAAAATGTCATGAAAATGTCAGCGGTAAGTGCTTAAACCAGAGAAACTGGACACCAAAAGTCTATGCATGGGGACAGAATGTGATATACTAGCTGTAAACAAAGACTACAGTTTCACAGCATGAGGGATAACACTCATAAAGTCCCATATCCCACATTCTCCCTTATATTGCACTTTGCTCTTGAGGTCTAAATATAACATTCATGTGGCTTTTGTGTGCCAAAGTAACCTGTATTTGCTTCATTTTCCAACATTGTATTCTTTAGAATGAAATAGGATTGTTGTAACTGTGAAAGCAACCCTTTCTGACCCACATTGCACTACAGTGTAAAAGTCAAGACTAAAATACTTCTTATAACTTCAGGGGGTGGAGCTAAAGTGGTGGAGGTTAAGAGTTGAATTCTAAATGTAATACATAGACAGAACATATAGGGTTAATATATGGACCATGTTATGAATGGTCTACTTTAAAACTCAAAAACTAACAACATTTACACACAAATTTGCATCAAATTCTTATTTTAAGAAAAATGAGAAAAGTTCAATTTTCAATTATACAAGCTCAGGTATTTAATTGAACATTGGTAACGTGATCTTCACAGGACTCTCAAAATTAAGACAAATAAATACTGATATCAAAATATGAATGTGCATGAGTCATTCATACAAAAAGTAGTTCATATGGAGTTATTTCACTCCACCAAAGTTATTTTAAATACACATCCTGCATATTGTTATGGATTTCTCTGTGGGACGTCCCAAGACCTGGCTCCACAAAACCTTTAACAGGCCCATATAATGTAATTCTACTTTTTTTAAAGTTTCAAAACTGTCTATGTATGCAAATGTAACTGTTAAATGAAAAATGCTTTGAATGAAGTCTAGTTAGGGCTATGAAAAAAAAAAGTATTCAAAAAACAGGAAATTTCATAATTGGATCAGCAACCATTGGTGTGAAAATGCATATCTCTATAAAGAACATTAAAGCATGACTACAGTTGAACAAAGAACAGACAGGTAATGACCAGGCCTTTTGGAATAATGAAGAGTTGTTTTACCACAGTAACAATACACTTGTAAGTATTATACCAACTTTTCAGAAGAAGGATCTACAGCTGTAAAGCATTGTGGTGGAAAGGTTCCGAGTTGCTTTGTGGCCTCAGGGACTGGGCAGCTTGCAGGCACTGATATGATTCATTGCTGAATCAAAGAAGATACTATGAGGCCACCTGACCTTTCAACACCATAATGATTCTAAGCACACTAGCAAATCTTCCAATGAATAGCTCAAGAAGAGGAAGAAATTAATGTCCAGATTTAAACCTAACTGAAACATGAGGGAATTTGAAAATTTACATATAGAAAGAATACCCTCAAAGATCTCACAACTTTCTTCAAAAATGACTTCTAAATCTGTTGATATTTTTGTTGAAGAAAAGACTGAAAAATAAGTTCTTTTGGTTTTGTTTATTATGTTTTAAGCATAATTTACATGGAATTTACAGAACTTATTTTTTCACATTATTCTATGTCATATGTAACTGATATCGGCATCAGGATTTTAGGTTTGGTATTAATTAATACTGGTTTTAAAAGCATCGTCCATCTCTATAGACTGCTCAAACTTATTATGCTCCCAGTCCAATAAAAAAGACAAGACAAAAATAATGTAGAATTTGATATAAGCACTTACTTTCCACTTCTTTTGGCTCCTCTGACTCAGATGGCACAATCACAATTGATGGAATCTCATCTTCCACTTTTTTCTGCATTGGATCTTGAACAGAAATGTTCTTAGACACTGGGGATTTTGCCCTGAGGGCTCGTGCATACACACTGGCGAGAATATCAGTTTCTTTCCTGAGCTCCTCCTTAGATGCATGATTTTCATCTGCTGTATCTAAAAAAGTCTGTTCTTGTTCTGATTTGGGGAGTTCATCTCTTTTATCCATCTTCTCCGATACAAGAATTAATTCCACAGTTTTCTTATCTGCATTTTCCAAATCCCTTAATTCTGCATCAAAGTGTCCTTTTCTTTCAGGAACTGTATATTTAATAACGGTCTCTGCCTCGGTGAGTGTGTCCCTGGTAGCCTCTGCTAGCTTACTCTGATCTAAACTGGTGTCTTTTGGTGTGTTTAAGTCATTAACTGGCCCTGTGCTTTGATAAACAGAACTCTCCTCCACTTTAACATCTAACTCATCCATCCTTGTTGGAGACATTCTTTTGAAATCTGAAATGATGATCTCCTCCACGGTTCTTTCTCTCTGTACTTGTGGCACAGTGTTGGGAGGAGGCATCTGCTTTTTCATCATCTCCATAGAGGAAAGCGTGAAGAGCTTAGGAGAGCTTTCGTGTCCCTGCAGAGATTCAATGAGTAATTCATGAGGCCCTTCTGGATCCTCATATAATGACTGACTTTGGGCTGCGTCCTCTCCCAAACCAGCCTCATTCCTATTCATCCCCAGCTCAGTGACTGTGCGAGTCTCCTTCTGCTTCACTTCAATCGCTGTAACCTTGCTAGAGCTTATTAGTCCACCAGCCCGGACCTTTGGCCCAGTGCTAATTGAGTCAGCATTGCTGGCAGGCTGATGTGATTGATCCTGACTTGATGTGTCCTGTATTTCACTGAAAGTTATCTTCAACGGTTCGACAACCATGTGTCCATCTGTCAGTTTAGGTTCACTCTCGATTGCTGTTGACCCCTCGGTGTTAGCATCTAGAGAGATCTTCACCCAGTTCTCCTCCAATGATCGTTTTTTCTGCAGAGCTGGAGCGAGAGACACATTTCGACAGGACTCTGTACTGTCTGTTGCACTAGTTGTGGTGCTACCGGCTCTGCTGGTCATGGAGCTAGTTATTGTGGGGTTAAATGGAACATTCGTAATGGCACTAGTTGAAGCACTTGGCGAGGTATAAATCAATGTGCTGGTCATGGCATTAGTCGATGTGTTGGTCATGGAGCTAGTTGTTGTGGGGTTAATTGGTGCATTAGTAATGGCACTAGTTGTTGCACTTGTCGAGGCGCTAGTTGAGGCACTTGGCGAGGTATAAATCAATGCGTTGGTCATGGCATTAGTCGATGTGTTGGTCATGGGGCTAGTTGGAGCGCTGGTCATGGTACTAGTCACAGTGCTGGTCATGGTACTAGTCACAGTGCTAGGTGCTGCCTCAGTGGCTGCGCTGGGTGTTGTCCTAGTCGCCGTAGTGGTCGCAGGTCCTTTAGACACAAACCGTAGCACAGGCTCCACATTAGGAGAGTTGGGAAAAGTTTTTTCCTGAAACATTTCATTGGATTTTCCTGCAGACTGAGCTCCCAAAACAGCAGCACTGATAACAGGAGAACTGGATTTAGCCAAGTTTAGTTCTTCAGGTGGAACCAAAACTCTCTCGACTGGACTCTGACTCGACTGGGCACCTGCAAATATTGTAGGAATATGGACAAAGAAGTTTCCGTTCTGAGTGAACACACCTATACAACATATTCTGTTTGTCCTGACACTCTTTAACAGGCAACACATTGAGTCATGCTATTGTATGAAAAGCATAATTAGGGCATTACGCCCATACAAACTCACCGAGATCGAAAGTAATGTCTTTATCTTTGTATTCCCGAGACACCTGATAAAGTAATTAATAGCTGTAATGTGTAAAAAAATCAATAGTAACACTTGCATAGTTGCTATAGTTAAGTTAATAGTACAAATCCCATTTACAGAAAGGTTTCTTCAAATAATTTTAAAATAGCATTTTTATTAAAGATTATCAAGGCTTAGACTTTGCAACCAAGGATGGGTTTGTGCCAATGTTTGTGAGATAAATGTTAGTAAGTTCAAAAAGAATATTTCTCAGTGCAAGATAACAGAATTCAGAGAAGGTCGGAAACTACTGTTGAAACTACAGTTGATCTTCGAGCCCTCAGGCAGCACTGTCAAGAAACCGTCATGTTGCTGTGAAAGATATAGCTGACGGATCTCTGGAGTATTATGAACTTCCATTGTCACATAATACAGACTGTTGCTGTACCAAGAAATATGACTAGAAACTGTAATAATCAAGACAGAATCTGTATGTCAGCTCTATGCAGAAACACTGGTGAGTTCTGTGGGCCTGAGATATGAGACTGAAACATTGTAGAACCTTGTCCTATGGACAGAGGAGTTCTTGTTTGTCTGAAAAATGAGCATGAAGGTCACCATGCCAAAAATGAAAATGATCATCCAGCTTGTTATCACTGAAAGGTTCAAATAGCAACGCCTGCGCTTGTACGGTATGGGGTGCATCAGTACACATGGCATGGGTAAGGGGTGTATTAGTATTCTAGAGATATATATATTGTCATTACGATGACCTCTATTTCACGCATTGTACACAGGCTGTAAAAGAGTGACCACAAACAATGACCACCATGGACTGTTTATCAGCTGAAGTCTTAAATCAAGCAAGAACGAACCATATTTCCAACCACAGAACTCTAGAGAGAATAATTAAAAGTGCTATTAAAAGGTGAGGCAATGTAATATGTAAGCATATCTCCATCCCAACCTTTTTTAAGTGTATTGCAGTATCAAATTCTAAATTTGTGTTTATTTAGAGAATGCAATTATGTTCGTCAGAAAAATAACTGAAATCTTTTTACCTTGGTCAGTGTCCAATAATTTTCTATAGTATCAAATCAAATTTTTATATTATTGCCTTTTATAATATCCCTGTTTTGTAAATATCTGTAATATAACACTTTTTACTTTCATATTTTAATAAGAATCCTGTAGAATTATGTGACTGCAGATATTTGTAGAAAAACAAAATGTGACAAACCTCAACACTGAGAGCTGGGTGGATTGATCGGGGGTCAGTTGACACACTAAATCTGTAACAAATATAGATTTAAGAAGAACTGTGAACATTTTTAATTTTCAATATTATACCAGGTAAATTTTCTTACAGTTTTCTTTATCTCTTAAAGATAGTTAAATAGTTAATAAACCCTTTTTTGCTCTGATTTTAAAACCAACATGTAAATGATTTCTGTTATTATTTGCTGTTGTGCCTCATTCTAAATGTACTCTAGTCTGAAACACTCCCTGTAACTTTACTGTGACTGGGCAGGGTTTTAGTTTTAGGCTGGTTAACCAGATACATGTTAGTTTAAGTAATACAATTTATGTGTTTGAATTTTTTAATTTCACAAACAGGGAAAATGTTTGCTTTAAAAAATGTGGTCCCTTTAAACAGATACTACATAGTTTCTACTATTACTATTTCTGTCATGATATTTCTTATGCAGCCAAAACAAGACAATCAAATTCTACTCTTCTGATAACACATAGTTTACACATCATTACTTTAGCTCAGGACTAGTGGCAGTACTGAGAGTCTGCTGAGTTTCTGTGTAAATAATTAATGCAGCACACACCCTCCATCACTATTCAGCATGTTTACAGTGGGTGGTGCTCGGTTATATTTCACTGCATATCTCTGGCTTTGTAGTAAATTGGAGTAAAATAAGGCACATTACTCTGGGCGAGTCTTCTTCTCTTCCTTTTCTCCATCTTTTTCCTCAGGCACAGCATTCAGAAAGGGTAATGGCTTATGACCTAAAGTGAGTAGAAAGAGTAGAAGAAGCAACAAAAAATAAATATGTCAAAACGTATTAAAAGTGAATGCATATAATCACTTGTAAATTATGACATCTGTAAATCAGTCTCAATGTAAATTTGTCAAAATAGTCATATGTACTATTCTTCTTCAGGGGTTTGTCATAAAAACATAATACAAATAATTTCTAGAGACTCTTAAGATTAAGTATTATTAACAATAATAATAATAATAAAAAAGGAATAAACATTATTTGTACATCACCTCTTATACAGGAAATGCAGCTCAGGGTGCTATATATA
>JBBIGC010016738.1:0-12911 GCA_037576955.1 Lepidarchus adonis | reverse complement strand
CACACACACACACACACACACACACACACACACACACACACACACACACACACACACACACACACACACGCTGAATGAATGGAAATGATGCTGTTTTCCAAATAACCTCACACATATTACAAGTACAAATATGTTAACATAAACATTTCATGGAATGTACTTCTTTTTTTTTACCATAGTTTATGAAACAATTAACCCTACGTTTCACTTTGGAAGTAATGTCATCAACTACACTGATGAGCCATAACATTAAAACCAACTGGTTAATTTTGTTTAGGTCATCCATTTAGGTCTGCCTGTTGAGTTATGTGCTCCACAAGTATGGCATCAAGTCATAAATGTTATGCGAGGCCTCCATGAATTGGAGCAATTTGTCCTGCACATTCCACAGATGATTGATTGGATTGAGAGGCCAAGTCAACACCTTGAACTCTTTGTCATGGCCCTCAAACCATTAAGTTTCCACAATACCTTTATTCTGCTGAAAGAGGCAATTGAAACTTTGGAGCACCTGCCATGAAGTGGTGTACTTGGTCTGCAGCAATGTGGTATGTGAAAGAAAAAGGAAAAAAAAAACAACAGGTGGTACATGTCAAAGTGAGTTCCCAGCAGAATGTTGCCCAAAGCATCACGTTGCTTCTTCTGGCTTTTCTTTTTCCCATATTGCATCCTGATGCCATTTCCTTCCCAGGCACACTATCACAGTGGCTTTAATGTTATGGCTGATTGGTTTGTTTAATAAGGTTCATTTAATATTAGGCATGTCATGTCATGTTGTTTCCCACTGTTATGCATTGTTGTTACATGACATTAAAATGCTTGCCTTTTTCAAAATACCATTATATAATTGTAATATTAAATAAATAAATAAATAAATAAAATAAATAAATAAAAATAAATAAATAAAAATAAACAAACAAACAAACAAATAAACAAATAAATAAAAAATAAAAATAAAAATAAAAATAAATATAAATAAATACATAAATACATAAATAAATAAATAAATAAATAAATAAATAAATAAATAAATAAATAAATAAATAAATAAATAAATAAATAATTTGTTTGTTTTGAGCTACTCAGCCTAGCCAGGGTCATGGATGTTGCTGGAGCATGTCCCAGAAACCATAAGGTGAAAGGTTGAGGACCAACCTGTGCAAATGATCAGTCTGTTGCAGATTCTGTTCATTTAATTTTCAATTAAAAATCAGAGAGAAATCTTGAAAAATTCAAAGCAAATTGATCATTAATCCTCAGATAACAAAATGTATACTTTGTTCTCTTTTAATGTTGTTTTCTTTCAAAATGAAAAGAAATATTTTGTCTTCATGACAACCAGTCCAATGTACAAACAGTGCGTACTGTCAGTCCCCCAAAAGAGCTAAATACACACATTCACTCACCACATACACCACACAAATGCAGCATTATAAATGGAGTCAATAGTGTATTCTTTGTCTTTCATTTATAGCTCGGTTTAAAGGCTATCATTCACCAGCGGCTCAATAGGAACCCTTAGAACCCGAAACAAATCTCTCTCATCATAAAACGAGTCTTTTAGTTTAAGAGCTAAAAGGGATTTTTATTTAAGATTTAAGGAAAATACTATTGAGCTTTTCAGCGTCTCACTTTTCCAATTAAACTGTAATTATTGGAGAATGTTTTGTATCGAATGGCTTGAATATTAATGTCATAGTAGATTAAGATTCAGCAGAATAAACGGAGGTCATTTTAAGCAAATTCTAATTTAACAGTTCTGAATCAGAACTACACCAAACACACTCCCTTTCATTCGTGCAGATGATTTTGGTACTGCTTTTGTGATTACACGCCTGTTGGTTTGCTCAGTCCTGCCCTCTCCCATTGTCTGAGCTCTATCTTATTAGAAACTGTCTTTTTATTTCATTTATTTGATTTCTTCATTCAATTGAATTAGTCTGAATTAGGCACTATTTATCCAGTGCTCCTTTGAAACTATGAAACTGAACAAATGTGCAATTATAAAGCCCTAAGTTCATGTTAGTCTGAATACAATGTAGGCCTAGCTAAACGAAGGTGGGAAAAAAATGAGCAGGATGGAAAAAAAGCAAGATTGAAAACCTAGAGGGGGGTAAAACTTTCCTCTGTGGATGAGATTAATTGGTGTATCACATAGCCGATGTCTCTTAATAAATATGGAGTTTATTTCAGCTTATTGGAATGAGCCCAAGCCACACAGAGCTTCAATAAATAAGGCTCTTCACAAGGAGTGCAAGAGGCTCTCTCCCACCGCCTGGGCTTCTTCCTGTTTATTTGTCCTGGGACGCAGGTTTCAGGGTGAGGTTAGTCTGCTGACACCGGTTGAACCCATATAAACATCTCACCCGGGACAGGCCGAACGACCAGAGAACATGGGCTTCTAGAGGATTTTCGAAACCCATTGTTTTTAAAAGAGTGGAATGCTCTCTCAAACATTGGACACTCTCCGCTCGACCTAAAAAGTGTTTTGTATATGTCTATTGACAAAATATTTCTGTATTATGGCATGTGTGTACGGAATCTTGTGTAAACTCGTGAAATACTATTATATTGTCAACGATAGCTGAAGCTCAGGGCATCGCTCCTCACTAGGTTCTCAAAGTGTTGAAATCGTAGTTTAAACAAAGTGTAAAAAAAAAAGTAAAAAAAAACAAAACAAAAAAAGCTGAAATATCTCCATGTTTAGACCTACAGGAGCGAAACTTGAACTTTGAATTGCTGACCCCTGAACATTTCAGACATCATGTGCTCTCCACTTTGTGATATAAGGTCTGCAGAAGAACCTACCAAACCTGACTATTAGTTGTAAGTTGTAGATGTTTTTGAGCAGGAAATCCAGTGTTCTGGCCCAGCATTCCCCACCACTTTTTAAAAAAAAAAAAGACATTATTGGTGGGATTTACAAAAGTGGCATGTGTCATGAACCAGGGTCAGATGTTTTGGGGCAAAATCTACAGTATTACTACAGTACATATTGTACTACAGTATGGGGAAAAATACTGGAATTCAAAAAAAATCTACTAGCTCAATTCCAGAATGAACATGAGTTTCATCATGTGTTATAGATCATGAACAATGGAAGATCCCATATAAAGTACAATAATGATTTTCACCAACCAAGAGGGCACTTACAGAGGGCACTTTTAGAGCCTTCTCAGGACTCTCTGTACATGCCTGGTCAAGATTGCTCTGAAAACTCATGTCAACCAAATCAGCCAAAGTTACAAAAATCTGAATGAGAAAATTTAAAGATCATGATAACTCTAAATTTCTGTTTAAAAGTCAAAAACTCATAACATTTTAGAAAGCAAAAGGAGCCAGGATCCTCTCAAACACTGATACAGCCAATAGGTCAAGCCAGACAACTCTTAACTCTGCCAAAAACTTCAAAACTCAAAAAACTGAGTTTGGAGTTTCCAAACTTCCATTTCAACTTCCCCCTGGCATCCCCCTCCACTCCAGCCCTCTACGCTTCCAACCTCGACTCTGAAACATGAGGGACGACAGCACGTCCTGACCGGAGGTAGGCCAGGAGCTAGAGCACAGGAGATGGGAAAAAAACAACATGTCCGCATGGCATAGGCAGGGGCTTTGAGTGAGCCTGCTTGTGATAGCTTCTCTAGGCTGCCTGTGCACTCTGACCAGCATTCGTGTCCTAGAGGCCCAGTCGTCACGCGCTGAGGAGAGGGGTTACACGCTGTAGGCTTCTCGGACCAGGAACCCTGCCAGGGTCACATGGTCACATGTCCTTAAAACAAACTGTAACCCAGTTTCTCCTGGCAGCACATCCCCATCCAGAGAGATAGGCGGAAGGGAACAACTTGGAGTTTTGTTTTAAGAGAAAATTACATGTTTTCATAGTCTGTTTTACTGCAGTTAAATAAAAACTTTAACACATTTTTTTCCAGACATTGTTTGAATGTGCAAGCCATCTTTTGTGTAAACATTTCAAGACCAATGGACCATTAGCAGTAGTTTAA
This sequence comes from Lepidarchus adonis, assembly GCA_037576955.1. Lineage (NCBI taxonomy): Eukaryota > Metazoa > Chordata > Actinopteri > Characiformes > Lepidarchidae > Lepidarchus > Lepidarchus adonis. Next base: position 8,910 of record JBBIGC010016738.1, on the reverse strand, counting down.
ACTTTTGTTTATCTTATACCTTTTTGATAGTAAAGATTGTGTTGAGACAATGACAATTTGTGAAAGTATGAGATATGACATTTCAATTGGTCTTGAAAAAAGACTAAAAACTTTTCTTTTTAACAGAACTTACAATTTTTAATGATATCCTATATTAGTCACTCTGTGTTTTTAATTGTTTTGCCTGAAAGCCTGTAAGCACTTTGAGATTTGTTCCAAATGGAAAGTGCATTACAAATTAAAGTTATTATTATTATTATTATTAATAATATTATTATTATTTCATAACAATAATTTTTTTTAAAAGATATCTGAAATCTCGAACGTCACATAAAATGCTGTGCAGTCATAAATGTAACAAAACCTCAAAAAAATCTCTGAAAAGTATTTAAGCATTGTACGATTTAGAAATGCCATTTTACTTTACATTTAGTCCTTAAGTTAAAGGCTAATTTTGCATGTTTTTTTTCCATGTAAAAATTACAAACATGTTTGCCTCTTCCTACAAAGTTACAGTTTTGGACATATGGGGCCTTTACGATCTAACCAGTTCCATAGAAACCCATTCACACAAAGGTACATCCACATTTTGCACTACATGCTTCAAACTACAGGCCAAACCAAGGTCACTGAGCCAAACAGCCTGAGATGAAATAGAAGAGTATGTTGTGTTTGGCTACTTTCAGCAGTCTTCTAATAGAAAAAATCTTATCATGCCTATTTCAGCTCCCATTAGCGCTGTGAGTGTGTGAGACACCAGTGGCCTTCAGCAATGAGACAACATCTCCTCCACTTACTATCCTATCTGCCTGCTTCTCGCTTTCTACACACACACACACATACACACGCATGATACAAACTTTCATCCTCTACATACACACTACCCATCTCTCCCTATAGCTTGAGGGAGATTGGCCCTGGCTCCAACCAGGGGAGATTCTGACTGAAGACTAGCTGAAAATAAATGTTTCTCCCAGCTAAATGTTTGCCTTTCTTCCCTCGTTGTTCTCAAGCGCAGTCTGAGTCTCAGCAGATCACAGGAGCGTCGGTAATCACATTAGAAGAGATGTTTCAATCTTTCTGAGCGCATCTTTCTCTTATTCTCCAGTCTCATCCACCCCCCACTCCACCCCACTTTAGCTTACACTACATTTGGTATTCCTCAATTGTTCTTCACAGCAGTGTTCCTTTTCTCAAAACCAATGCTGAATTGTTATAAAAATCATACAATTTATTTATTCTCACACCACCTTCCCTGCAACATTCCATGATAATGTGATGCATGGACCAATAGAAATGGTCAAAAATAGTAATAAATCAATAAATAGCAATGTGAATCACATATGTTATACACTTGGGTGTAATCACAGCTATGACATGAGTTTGCAAGCTCTCCCTGTGTTAGTGTGGGTTTCTTCCAGGCTTCCTGGCTTTACTGGCTCCTCTAAATTGCCCATAAGTATGAGTGTACGTGTGTGTGTGAATAGTTATTTGCATTGTGTTGCCATGCGAGGGGTTGGCCTCCTGTCCAGCGTGAACAGTGAACAGTGGCCTTGGTCTGTTGTCACCTAGGATTATCTCCAGCTTTTATGGGACCTGAATTAAATGATTGGTTTAGACGACCTCCCCCAGTGTCACATGGAGGAGCCAGATTTTGTCATGTTTCTTTCACCTTGGTCATCTTTCATCCTAAAATAATATACTGTATACCCACCATGAATGTCTTAAAAAAAAAAAAAAAAAAAAAACAACATTTTCACCCTCCTCAACCCTTTCCAGCACTTTTCAACCTAAATCACAGCCATGTTTAGAAAATGTTCCTTTCTGGCATGGATGCCATGTTTCTCAGGTATCTGACTCTCCTGAGGACAAAATCAGCTTAGTGGTTTTTCATCACTTAGAAGAATTCATAACACAATGCAGATGTTAAATATTAACAAGATCTGAAAGACGTTCTGCAAGAAATGACAGAAGACAATAACCTTTCCTTCATACAGTTAAGGAAAGCAGGTTTAACCGATAAGCAATCAAAGAGAAGTTAAAGATTGAGAGATTGAACCTTTACAAATAATCTTACAAAGACTGTAATTTGTAATTCATAAAGTCTTTGCTCTAAATCCTTTTCTGTCATTAGAGCTCATAAAACTACCCTGTAAAAGCAATTTTTTCTGTCATTAAATTTTTTTTCTATTATACCACAGTTCGTACAAATAAAAAGAGCAATTTTCTTTCATCCTGATTTAAGGACACATTGCTTTAATGCTGATCCTTTGGGTCACCCCTGAGCCAAGGGTAAATCAAACTGTTGCTTGATTTGGTGACAGGCTTCTCTTCAGAATAAATAAGATAGAGAAGGAGGGTGAGTGGAGACAGGCTCGCAATCTCATAACACACTTAAGAACCGCAGATGAGTGTTACTTTACTGTTCAGTATTTTGACTGAAATCTTAATAAAATGAGGATTAGAGGGATTACAACATAATCTTGAATAATCCAAAGTGCCATGGACAGGGAAATACTTGTAATAACTGCACAAACCCGTCCAGTGCTCTGACAACATTGTCAGTCAACTCCCGGATTAAGCCCTTGCTGTTAATGCCTGGCCGTTCCAGGAGGGGCAGGAGCTGTTTGTAATTTAAGCAATGTATATTCCCGTAGATTCTGGACATTTTAACAATGCAACAAAAGGCCCGTAGATGAAGGATAGATCAGCTTAAGAAGATTTATAACCCTTGTTTTTATTTCTTTTCTTTTTTTTAAATAAATTAACATTTGATCTGGTTTCATCTGACGTCTGATGTCTGACGTCATGGTCCGAAAAAAAGCTTGTGTTCCCTTGTGTTCACACCATTTCAGGCTTCTTCCATTTGCTCTCGCTTCCATTCCAAAAGCTGGTCCATTTGTATGTTCATGAATATCTTTGATGGGCCCAAAGTGCAGATTGCTCTTATACATCAAGGATTATGAGAAATAATTGATCTTTTGAACCAAACAGCCTACATGCAAGTACTGGGTTTGATTAGACATGTTGACAGATCCACAGTGGCTGAAAATGCTTCTAATTACTCCTTTTCACTCAATACGCTACGATACATTTATGGTTATTAAAGCATATTTTTGGCAATGAGCAGTTCATAATGTAGACAGGGCTGGAATCAAGAGTAAATGTTCAGGCAGATGTGTATTTTCTGCTGTGAATATTAAGAGTCAATTTGTATTGGATATTACTGGCTGGGGTCGCACCAGTGACATACAACAGTTAATTGCTGTGAATTTGAGCATCCAATTCAATTTAAGTAGTTAAAGAAAAGCAAATGAAGTAGCCATAAATAAAGGTAAAAGTTGCTAAATGAAAGTTGAGTGTAAGGTCTATTAAGTTGAATAAAATATATAAAAAAACAACTAGATGTTTCTATTACGTACTTTGTTTACAAACTTGAAAAAAATGTTGGGACACAGTTGTGCTTAACTGTGTGACTTTACCTTTCTTTTTAAATACTCAATTTATTCATTGGAGGAGACTAACCCAACTTTTCTTGAAATTGGTTTGGAATATATGCCCATATCTGGTAAAGCTGTGGAATTTTGTAAAATAAAATAAATAAACAGATTAGTTAACCAAATTACTTTTTCTCTCAAAAAAGCTGTGATAGGGCCCTGTGACTGATTGGTCTCCTATTCATTAACTTTGTAAGAAGTAAACCCATGTTATGATGTAATTAAACTAGAACGTTTTGTTATTAAAGTATGAATGCATTCACCTGAGATATTTGCCAATTGCTGTTTGGTTGATTGCTACCATGTATTGCTAAGTGTTCACCCCCTTCTTGATGTCTTATTTTTTCGATGTTTGTCGCGCTTAAATGTTTCAGATTATCAAACAAATTAAAATATTAGTCAAAGACAGCACAAGTAAACACAACATGCATTTTTTAAGTAAAGGATTTTATTATTATGGGAGAAAGAAAAATTAGAACATGAGTTCAATATCTCTAGCCACACCCAGGCCTGATTACTGCCACACCTGTTCTCAGTCAAGAAATCATGTAAATAAGACCTGCCTTACAAAGTGAAGAAGAACAAGATCCTCAAAAGCTAGACATCATGCAGAGATCCAAAGAAATTCAGTTTGGAAAAAGTTACAAAGCCATTTCTAAAGCTTTGGGACTCCAGTGAACCACAATGAGAGCCATTATCCACAAATGGTGAAAAAATGGAACAGTGGTGAACCTTCCAAGGAGCAGGAAATTACCCCAAAAGCAATTAAGGTCAGTGTTTATGACTCCACCATAAGATTGAGACTGGGCAAAAATGGCCTGAATGGCAGAGTGCCAACATGAAAACCACTGCTTAGCAAAAAGAACATTAAGACTCATCTCAATTTTGCCAGAAAACATCTCGATGATGCCCAAGACTTTTGGGACAATACTCTGTGGACTAATGACACAAAAGTTAAAATTTTTAGAAGGTGTGTTTCCTATTACATGTGGCAAAGAAGTAACAATGCATTTCAGAAAAAGAACATCATACCAACAGTAAAATATGGTGGTGGTAGTGTGAGGGTCTGGGGCTGTTCTGCTGCTTCCGGACCTGGAAGACTTGCTGTGATAAATGGAACCATGAATTCTGCTGTCTACCAAAAACTCCTGAAGGAGAATGTCCAGCCATCTGTTCATGAAACAAGCTTGGTTTCTGCAGCAGGACAATGATGCAAAACACATCAGCAACTGCACTTCTGATTGTCTGAAGAAGAACAAATGAAGACTTTGGAGTGGCCTAGTCAAAGTCTTGAACTAAATCCTACTGAGATGCTGTGGAATGACCTTGAAAAGCATTCAATGTGGCTGAACTTCAATAATTCTGAGATGAGTGAGGTAAAATTCCTCCACAGGGCTGTAAAAGACTCATTACAAGTTATTACAAATGCTTGATTGCAGTTGTTGCTGCTAATGGTGGCCCAACCAGTTATGAGGTTTAGGGGCAATCACTTTATCACACAGGGCCTTGTAGATTTGTTTGTTTTTCCCCCTAATAATAAAATACTTCACTTAAAAAAAGCACATTTGTACTTGTGTTGTCATTGACTGATTTAAATGTGACAAACATGAAAACAAAAATAAATCAGGAAGGGGGCAAACACCTTTTCACACCACTGCATATAAACCAGTGATGTCCAGCACAGGTTTGTGATTGCACTGCTCAAACACCCCTCGTTCAATTCAACTTAGCTGTTACTTGCCAGGCTTACTGAGTGTGCTGGACATCAGGTCAGTTTTAACCAGTGACACTGTCTGGATAATTCCTGTCTCTGAGAAACATAAACTAATAAAATAATAAAATATTTACAAATGCAGTCCTTAATTAAGGCCAGCTACAAACCTCCAAAAACGGTCATACCCTACAGCAAGGTCTTCGCACTGCCATCTGCTGTTATTGCTGAGCATCACACATGCATAGGAAACACACCACCATGTATATGAACGTCTATGACCCACAACGACTCATTTCTGCTGAAAGATGAAAGCGCTCACCGCTGCAGCGCGTCACTCTTGCAGGCCGTTTCTCTCGCTTTTTTTCTGGTGAAGTCCAGATGGGTTTTATCCCTCGAGGGGATGAGTGTGATCAGGATGTTATAAACGCCACTGCAGAATCTACCTCTGAATGGCAAAAAGGCAGGAAACCACTGTCAAACAATTATGGTGAAGAGAATTCCCAAGATTAAGGGGAAAAAAAGAGAAATTGCTGGCCTGCATGGAAACGGCTGCTGGGGGAGGTTTACTTTAGGATGTTAGAGGCGCGGCAGGAGACAATTCAGCGTAAGGTATGTGAATCTGTTAATTCCGTGAGCTGAAAAAAAAGAAAGTGTGTGTACATTTTTCCATAACAAATTCATGGAAACCACAGTGACAAGCTGGGTAATTGTGGAGATAAGTCTTCTGCCCATTTCTTCTGTACTTGTGAGGAGAAACATCCTGACATGAAGGAGGATACAAGCATTCGGTAAAAATGTCAGCGCTTCTCTCCTCTCTTCCTCTTCATGTGCCAAATCACTTCCTCCTCTACCTCTGTCGGCTCTCTGCTACCGTGAGAAAAAAGTGGATGGTCGTAAACCTGCAGACTAAAAGGCTAGGTGGAAACCTTAATGCTTCTGCCCTGCTGACCTGTCTTCTGTTCTAACCAGAAGCGATGAAAACTTCTTTGAAGAAAAGTAGGAAAACAATCAATGGTTCCAGAAACTGTCAGGAACTAGGGAAAAGGGTCCTGCAATGCTGTTTGAGGACCTGCCAGCTGCAATGTGGATGAATATGTCAGGATAATGAAACCAAAGCTCACTAATGAAACCAGCACTGGTTCTCAGAACATGAAACTCATCACCATAAATTTAAGAAGCTTCTTTCATGTAAACTGCCTGAGACGTAATGTACAAATGAGCAGGGTGAAGAGAGGGGTAGTTCATAACAGTATTTCAGGGCAGTCAACACAGTGTCCGTAAAGCAGGAGTACATGCCATTGCATTGTATAACTGTTCTATTAAATTACATATGTTTTGAGAGTTCAGATTCAACACACCTGGCTCTGATGTTCTGATGCCCTAATAACCTTCAGTACCTGGATCAGATTGTTTGAGAAATGTTGGAGACCGAGATCTACAGGACAAGGACTGCAATCCTAAGCTGAAGAACAATGGAGATGTTGGTTAATATATAAAATGAGAGCAGAGTGTAAAATGTAACTACACACAGCCACAAAGACAAACACAATCATTCACACCTTCGGAAAATGTAGCATTTCCAGTTCACCTGGGGAAAAAACTAGAGCTCCTGGTCGGTGGAAAACTTCTTGGAAGGCAGAGATCTTATTACATCTGGTGTAAAACTAACAACGCATTCCACTGTAAGAACATTATACTAACCGTGAAACATGGTGGTGGTAGTGTGAAAGTGTGGGTTTCATGTGCTGTTCACTACTAAATGGCTCAAATAAAAATAATAATAATAAACTCATGCAACTGCATCAGATCCAGCAAGGGAAAACCCCTCAGTTGTTTGATGCTCCTCATGGGAACTAGCATCATCCTTGCTCCCCTTCCAGCTTATACTTCCCTCTCAGCATCTGTGTTGAACGATGCAGTGTAAGCAAACAGAACTGAGAGACATGAGCTCTGCACAGTTCTGTTTCCTGGAGCTCTATTGTTTCAGCCACACGTTCCATGAGTGCTGCATCCCTGCCGGATAGTGCTGTCACCGGACCTGAGAGTTTTATTGGACAGGGGGAAGTGGGTGACCCTCAGAATCAGTCTTAAGATAATAATTTAATAATAAGCCTATAGTTTAAGGGTTAAATACATTGGTTCACATTTAAAAAAAAATCCTGTTAAAATACATTCACTATATAACCCCCCAACAAAATCTTCCAGCAACATTCAATTACAAATTGAGAAAAAGGTCAGCTTACCACACCCACCCATTTTATTCAATATTATGCTCTACATAATATTAATTCATTTATTTTATTATAACTTATTATAACCTAATATGCAATAATACTAAGCGATTATGTACAATTCTGCTGCTGTTGATAATGTGCTTGTTTATGTATTTTATTTATTTTATTTTTAATTTAATGTTTTCATGTAGCTTTATTTTATTTTTAGACTTACTTTTTTTGTTTGTATTTATATATATATATATATTATTATATATACATTTTTTTTTTCCTCACCTTATTTTACTTTTATGTTGTGATTGTATGTCTTTGCAGTCATAGCATAAGCAATTTCAATAAAGTTTTTTTCTGTTTCTGATTTTCCATAATGCTTATCCAATTCAGGTCGCAGGAGAAGCTAGAGCTGATACCAGCTGAGCCCAAGGCAAGATTCGCTTTGGACAGGAGGCCAGAGCAGCACAGAAACAGACATCCATTTACACATACATTTATAGGGAATTTAAAGTAGCCAATCAACCAAACCACAAGCCTTTGGAAAGAGGGAGTAAACCAGAGTAGTCATTTATTTAAACAGTGATAGATGTTTGCAGGATTGTTATCTTTGTTAGTTCATGCATGTTGTGGGTTTGAGGATGAATACATGTATGCTCTGGCATGGGCCGTGAAAGACAGCAACTTTAAACTAACACACACTCCTAATGAGAGCTCTTTGGCCTAGTTTCTTTCTCACTTGTATACACATACACTTGCCCCTGACATGTGCGTTCTGAGTCACCCTGGGAGCTTGTGTCATACCCTTCATAGCTTTTTGTCAGAAGTAGCCATCTCTCATTAGCCTTTGCAGCGCTAGCACCATAAAGCTAACTCCGTGGAGTCTCCATTTGACACCCAGCTCCTCTTTCCTGCTTTCCGCTATGTATGCCCCATACCCACAGACACACACACACACACACACACACACACACACACACACAGTCGTTAGTAATAACGAGGCGTTTCTCTCCCTCTGATGGTTAGCGGTGGAATTTCTCTCTCTCATTCTCGATCTCACTCTCCCCTTTCACTCGCTTCCTCTCTCTCTCTCTTTAAAGTCTGGCCCTTCGATGGGGCATGCGCCACACCAGAGGCTCCTACTCTTTTGCTTTTTTTCCGTTGTTTTTACAACGCAGCCGTAAAGCCTGTCATGGCTGCCGCTCTGCTTGGTCGCCCCATCAGCGTTTAGCGTGTGGATAAAGACGGAGCAGCGGGGAAGTTCAGGGCCCAGGAGGATTCAGTGGGGAGAAGTGTGTGTGTGTGTGTGTGTGTGTGTGTGTATGTGTGTGTTTTGTCTGTGTGTGTTTTTTCCACTGACAGCCTTAGTTTAGCAGAAAACAGCTAGAGCATGTGAAGGTGAGAGAGAGAGACAGAGAGAGAGAGAGAGAGAGAGAGAGAGAGAGAGAGAGAGAGAGAGAGAGAGAGAGAGAGA
>JBBIGC010016718.1:0-12911 GCA_037576955.1 Lepidarchus adonis | reverse complement strand
GGGGGGAAGGACGCTCTCTCTCTCTCTCTCTCTCTCTCTCTCTCTCTCTCTCTCTCTCTCTCTCTCTCTCTCTCTCATCCCTGTGTCTAACTCTCATAAGCTCTTCTACTACCCATCATCATCTCGTCCTCGCTTCGCTAAACCTCTTATCATGCCGGACCAGTTCTCCCCACCTGAACCCCTCCCCGCCTTGGTCAGCCCACCGTCCTGGAGTCCCAGACCCCCTCCTCAGCCCTTCCACTTCCGCTCACGCACTGAGCCCATGGATTGGCGACGTATGGCATCAGTGGATGTGGACCGTGTGGTGCGAGAGATGGATGTAAACATCCTGCAGGAGTTCATCACTCCGGTTACGTTTTGTGATGTTGAAGGGGAGCGTTGTCCCCAATGCCGCGGCCCCACAGACACAGCCCTGCTGAAGGTTCTGCGCATGTCTCAGCTAAGCACAGAATACCTGCTGCACTGCCAGGACTACCTGAGCACACATGTGTCTGCACTGGAGGAGCGCCTGCAGGTGGCACTATCCCAGGCCCAGCAGGAGAAAGATCAGAGAGCACAGATGGAGAAAGAATTGCAGGAGGTGAAGCTTGAGAGCCGGCGCAGGAAGAAAATGATTGCAACTCAGCAGCTCCTCCTGCAGGCCAGTGCCAATAATTACCACAAGGTAATCTGAATGTTAATATAAAAGTTATGCTTACACATATGTGCAATTACCCTAAAGAAAACTGATCAACCAAGAAATCTTTGTTGTCTGAATAACATAAAGATGGCTTCCTCATTTTTTGCTGTCAAGAAAAGGAATAAAACCATGATCGTGAAGCCATCTTCTGATAATTTGTGGGGAAAAATTTGTTGCTATTATTTGGTTTGCCTTGTAGGGGTATTAATTTTAAAGTACACAGACAAACAAACTTTTGGTTGGTGTGCCGTCCATATGTTTGATTGTTAATAATTTTAAATGTTCTATCCCCATTTCATCTTAACTCATTTATTATTGTGTTTGTCACTGTACTCTGGACTTAACATAGGTAACAATTTTAATGGCTATGACCAGAGCAATGAGCAAAATATTTTTCAATCTACTCTGAGTCAGCTTTAAGGAGTAATTGTGAAAAATGAAATTATACACCACATTGTGATGCAAAAATGTGACCATACACATGGAGCAGATGTGACAACCTGAATGCCATCTAATGTCACTGTATGCTGCTGTCTGAAGGCCTCCAAGCCGCAGGTTTACAGTGTTGGTCGTTTTTTTACTATTACATAAATAGTTATTATTTTACATCATTCAGATTTAATTCAAAATACTGTCAGACCATGAATGCAGAATATTTCGAAAAAACTCAATGCATTTATACTTGTCTATTAAGTAGTAATAATAAACAGTTTACTACACAACTGCAGGGTGATGGCCTAGAGCTGCACATCCAGTGACATTACTGCTCACAGTAATGTCACCGTGGAAACATTATGGAAAGAAAATGAAAAAACGAATGTGAAGTAAACATGGTAGACGTGCCAAATTGAGAAGCAAACATTTGCCATGAGAGTCTGAGACCAAAGAGCTGTGTAACTTGAAGCAAGAAAGTTGGCTCCGTGTGTGGAATGTAAAACGTTGTGTTGAGTAACATCATCTGTTTATTTTTCTCCTGTTTCAGTGCCAGTTCTGTGAAAAGTCTTTCGTCAATTACTCCTACTTACAGTCACATATTCAGCGGCGGCATCCTGAGATCACAGATGCAGGTATGAACCCACCCAGATATACCCTGGGGACCTCTTACAATGTGTCAATCAAATAAAATGTATGTAGGAGTATGAATATATAACTTAGCATATCTGACATGTTGTGCTCACTAGGAGAACATATGCGTATTTTCATGATCATTTCCTCTGAAGGCTTCTGGGTTGGCTTTACAGTGTAGACTCACAGCTAGCGGTACACTGTTATGCGGTTCTGCTTTTTGCTGTGTGTGAGATTTGTTTAACTGTGCTTAAGGAATACTGATTTCATTCATCTCACATTCATCAATCCTGGAGTATATATCCACCTGTCACTTTATTAGACCCCCCCAGCCCCCAGTTTGGACCTCACTACACTCTGGCCACTACTTAATATTCATGTATCTTATAGAGCAGGGATGCTCAAACCTTTTTGGCTTGCGAGCTACTTTTAAATTGACCAAGTCAAAATGAACTACCAACAATACAAATGTACGCAAATGTACGCAACGCATGCACACACACACACACACACAGAGAGAGAGAATACTTTATATTTAAAATATATATTGTTTACCTTGCATAGCAGCATGAACAGGTTTGTCTCAATGCAGTGATGTACATTTATGACCATCAACAGCCAGAGGTCTGTGGCTCGTGGTTCACTTGTGTTTACTGCGTGGTCTCATGTGTGCGGTAGTTTATTTTGATAGACAGGGCTCCGCGATCGACTAGCGATGCCTTCGCGATCGACCGGTAGCTCGCGATCGACGTATTGAGCACCGCTGATATAGAGATATTCAGTGTACAATTGCAAATGGTTTTTGACAGCTTTCTGACTGACTGCAGTTATTGACCAGGTATTATTTAAGTGGTGGTCCATTCTCAGCATAGCAAGGACACTGACATGATGGTAATGGTATCCGAAACATCACAGGGTTGGATCTGTGTTTAGAAAATGACCACTGATAAAGGGCTAGAGAATAACACACACTGTGTATCAGCAGACGGGCTACTGCAATAGTCACCAGCCCTGGTCATGGAGTTGTAACTTCTAACAGAGTCTTGTTGCAGAGTCTGACACACCTGCACCATCTTTTTAACTTGACAGGCTGCATCAGGTGCATTAGTTAAAGGTAATGGAGGATGGGGAAGTTAGATGTGCAGCTTGTCCCTAAACTCTGCAGCAAAGTAAAACTACAGGAGGATAGTTGGTGATGTACTACAACGGCTAATGTACAAGGTGGATCTAATTTAAGTTTCAACAGAAATTTATTGTCAATACGACAGTACACAGTGTATCGAAATTCCATTTCACACAGCCCCCCCATGTTGCATTTGTAAAGAATGTTATATATAATAAGATATATATGTATACATACATATATATGTGTAATATAAGTGTAGAGATTACAATTAAATACAAATCTAAAGTAAATTACTCTAAATAAACTAAATAAACTATGATGCCTATAAATCTATAGAAAGTCTCTTTAGAAAGGTTAGAGCATCCTTGCTCCCAAATCCAGTCCTGATGAGCTGGTGTTCAACATGGTTCAACAGACACACCTGGTTCAACTGGTGTTTTAAGAGGGGAGCTACCAATCTGTGCTGGACACTTGCTCTCCGGGACTGGAGTTTGACACCCCTGGAATAGTCTGTTGAGTGTGTTAATGTGTATATGTAATTTGGCCAGGGAAAAGGGATGAATTTGGTGCTCAATCACAGTAGGGACTAAACACTGTACTCCAGCACATGGGATTTCAAACAGAGCAGTGAGGTTTATCTTTGCTGTGATCTTGTAGCTGTGAACATAACTCTTATGGTCTATTACACTCTCCAAACAAGTTCTGCAGAATACCAGCTCTGTGCAGAGTCAACAAAATAACTACATTAGCCCCCAGTGTTGGGGCCCTCTCAAATTAAATCAGGGTGTTAATTTTGCACACTGACATTTTAACAAGCTATCAAAATGGATGCAAAGCAAATTCAAACAGCAGCTAAACTCCCTCATATAGAAAACAGAAAAACCTCCCAAATTGAGTGTTTAAATTCACACCATCTGGAAGTAAAAATTGGCTAATAACTTATACCTGTAGATTTGTGCAAAGTCCCAGGTGTTGGTCACTAAAATGCAGATCAGTGATGCTTCAATGCATAACTTGGGACAAAGTAAACTCACATACACACAGACACACATTTAAGTACTTTGAGATCATTACTGAGTTTAATTATAAATGGGCACAGGGTATTAGAGTCAAAGCAAATAATTTTGTGTCACTGGCAAAGTTCTTAAATACATTTATGCCCCTGATGATGTAATTCATTGCATATAGGACTAAATATGTCAGAGACCATAATAATCATTTGCATTATATAACCACTGCATCTATATACCAGAGAAACAGAAGAAAAAGCAGGTGGAGCAGATGGAGGATGGGATAGAGGAACTGAAAGAAAATCTAAAGCTCACTCAGATTCAGCTGGCATCAGCAAAGGAGGCAAATGCCCTTCAGAAGCAGCAGGTGAGTTTGGGGCAGCTTTACAGATCAACAGGAGCTCAAGTGCAGATACGCTTACATTAGGTTTCAATGCATTTAACTCATCAGGAGCTGGAGGAGCAGCGGAGAAAAGAGGTTGCAGAGAAGGATGCTATGGACAGATGGAAAGAGGAGGAGAGGAGGAAATCTCAGCAAGAAATTGAAAACCTGCAACAGCGCTTTCTGCAGAAGTTTAAGAAAATGGGCAATAAGACCGACACCATCGAAGCTGTGTGTGCAAGTTACAGATTTCAGACACTAGATGGAGACACATACTCAGCCTCAAATAAAATAAAGCCACATGTATCAACCATAAAGGTCCACACGCAGCCCACAAGGCCAACTTTTGAAAGTACGGTTAAGCTTGGATTTGATTATAAAGCCTTGTATTCCACAGACAGGCATTCTACCACTTTACCCCAAGCAGAAATCATAAGACTTGTTCGCATTTCAAGCACAGAGTTTATATTAGGAACATTTTGCTTTGCATATGATCACATTATCAATGGGCCAGTTAGCTGATGAATCTACAATGAAATAATCACTGATGGACTTACAGTTTGATAATTAATTTGTAGACCAGCTTTGAGGTGATGAATTTCCAGAGACAAGTTAAAATCATGCATATTTTAACATAATTTAATCTTTGAACAAATCAGAATCAGAATCAGAAAACTTTATTAATCCCGGGGGGAAATTGTTTGTGTTGACTGCCACAGCACACAAAGACACACAGAGACACAGAACAGTAGAATAGAATAATGTAAAAAATATAAAAATAGTCTAGTAGAATAAAAATAAAATCTAAAATCTAATAGAAGAAATAAAATCTAATAGAAGAAATAAAATCTAATAGTACTATTAAGTTTATTTTTGTAGCGTGAAAAAAGTAGTGTTGTCCACAAAGAATATTGCACACGTAGAATCTTGCACATGAGTAAGAGTAAGTAATTGATTGGCAGAAATCCTTTCCGCAATATAAACACAGAATTGTTTAATATAAATCGGTGAATAATGCTGGCTATTGGGCAACTGATGCGAAATTTGGACAATAGCAAGAGATTGTCGGCATATATTGTATTAGAGTACATAACATTAGACTAGTGATAAGCCTGTCAAATGCCTGATTAATCTTAACTTATTTGAATTATTGAGTTATTTTTAACATACAGAGACAGTATTCAAAATTTCAGAATTGCAGAATTGGTCAAGTATTCACTGAGAAAAACTTATTTGCCTTTGTGCCTTAAAATCACGTGATGTATAATTATTTTAAGTTGATTGAGAACCGATGAGAGTATTCGTTAGCTGTAAGCTCCTCCCTTCAAGCACTAATTACCATGTGATGGCCACATTGTTGACAGATATTAAATTTTACATTCACTGACCTTCTAACTCTTGCTGTGGACATGGAGTCATTCAGTAGTTTCCTACTTGCAGGGCTGTACTATAGACTATACTGTCTGTTCCACATCGTTCATCATTCACAGTTTTATCTGTTGAAGTTAAGAACCATTTACCAACATTTTCGGCATGTATTTATTGACATTTGTTCTACCGCAAAAAAGCTAATGCATCATTATATTTTTATTTATTTATTTTTTGTAAGAACTTGAAAATTAATATCAAGCTTCTGATGTTTATTTTGTTATTCTATTAAGAATAACAGTGATGCTTTAAAGTTTGTGAACCCTTTTAAAATGTTCTATATTTGAATAGGAAAAAAACAACAACAGATTTGACTAAATGTAGATTAGGAACCTAGTTAAACAAATTGACACAAAATTATTATATTTGCTCATTAATTATTATTTTTGAAATATTCAATAACACATTTGTGTGGCAAAAGTAAGTGAACCTGTGCTTTCAGTATGTGACCTCCTTATGCAGCAACAGCTACAACTATTCAACATTTTCAGTAGCCTTTGGTCAGTCCTACACACCAATTACTTTTGCCACACACGTATAGTGTTGGATATTTTTTATTTTCAATAAATATATGACCAAATGTTTTTTTGCTTAATTTGTTTTGTTAAGTTTTCTTCTTCTACTTTTATGACTTATTTGAAAATCAGATTATGTTTTGGTTACTATTCATATAGAACTACAGAACATTTTAAAGGGTTCACAAAATTTTCAAGCACCACTGTATGTATGGTCGTTCAATTGTTATATTATTATTATTTTTTGGACAGGTTTTACATTGTTTTGAGGTAGACAACAAACCTTTGGCCTTAGGACTAGTGGATCAAGACTAAAATGTACACATTCATTAAACAGAATAATCAATTTTAATCAAGTATTCATGGCAGAACTACATCTGTCCAATGTTACTGCTAGTTATCTGGCAATTATCTGCCAGTATAGATTTGATTCAGATAGCATTGTACATGCCTGATATAATTACATTAGACATGGTTTTAAAGTTTATATAAAACTTTTCAGGGTTAAAGTAGTTCAGGGTTTCCTTGTTCAATGCTCAGATTGATTTTTTATGATGTTTTTAACTGAGCTGTATTATTTACTGTGTATGTGGTGTTGGTGTGTGTAGAAAATGCTAGAGCTGGAGAGCAGATGTGTGAGTCTGTCTAATGTAAGAAGTGAGGATGAGCATAAGAAAGAGCGAAGATGGGAGAAAGAGATGGAGGAGCAGATGGCCCAGGTTTGAATACCCTACTTTTTTCAAATTCACATTTTGTTTAGAAATCTGATGTCTTAATATAAAAAGCCTTTTTTTAAAAAGGCTCCCTCAGGACTGACCTTGTCCGTTGTCTTGTTTGTCTTTTAGATGAATGAGTTGAGGAAGAAAACGAAAGAGGTGCACAACCTTTACCAACTAGAGAAAGAGGAGATGAGATGAATCACACAGTTTCTGAAATAGCTGGACCTTATCAATGCACTGTTGTGGTGGGACTTTGTGTGTGTGTGTGTGTGTGTGTGTGTGTGTGTGTGTTATAGTTTCAGAATGAAAAAGCCATGCTGCAGAAGGCTCTGTCCAATCAGAATGCTCTGTCCAATCAGAATGCTGCTCTGAAGCAACAGGTCCTCTCTCTCACCAATGAGCTCAGGCAGAAAGAACAAAAGGTGTGGTAGCAGAGTCTATGGTCCTGTCTTACAATACTTTCTCCTGTATTTCCAATGTATGTTTTGAACATAATTTTCATTTTAATAATAATTTTTCAGTTTAGGCATGGTTGCATGTGCAAAAATTTTGCTTGTTTATATTGTACAATTCTTCTGCTTTTATGGTCAAATTGAATACATTGAACTATAAAAATCTTAAGTTCTTGTAGCCCATTTTGCATTTATATCAGGTTTATACAATCTTAGCATTCTACCAAACACCGTAATGAAAAGCAACTTATATTAAGCAAAACAAAGAGACTTATATTAAACAATCAGTGGAGTGAGCAATCTAATTTTAAATAAATGGAATTATAAAATTAGCAGTTATTAGTTCTCCCCAAAATACAGAATGAAATACAATAAAAATACAGTTATAATAATTATGTTTTGTATGCATAATTTGGTATTTATTTTCACAACAGTAAGATGCTAGTACTCAGTTTCTTGGTATTTTTGGTATTTTGATTCTTACACTTTACGCCCAAACTGAGACGTGAGCCAAGACACATCAGAAAATATGTATTCTATATTAAAATGATATATTAACTCTTCTCGTTTCTTGTGTTTATGCATGGAAGCAGAATCATAGATCATGTACAGATCTATGCAGAAGACAATACAGTCAGGTGATCATATGTGTCTGACGGGAAAGCAATCGAATAATACTCTGTACTTCTATCTTTTATTTCAGATTAAGAAGCCGCTTGCCAGTCCACTGTCAGGTACCTAACCATTGTGCAGTTTGGAATATTCGAATTTACAACATATTGACAGGCTACAGTGGCCATACGAACATTTTCTTTTTGACACATTGATATTTTGGGTTTTAAATCAAAATAAAAGTGCAAAAAATGAAGACAATATCACACATCAAATGGAAAAAAACACAGTAAAATGTTGTCAAAGGTTTCCAAAACATGTTGTGAGATTACCGGTAATGTTTAATGTAATATTATTGCCTTAATGTTTAATATAGTCCATTTCTGTTTCTATAGTGATATATATTGTCTACACACTATATTTAAAAAACACAATTTCTCTCACTCCGAGATAGGTAATACATTTTTTGTTGTTCTGTACAAACATTTAAAAGTATACAACAACAATTTAAAAACAGCTGAGGTACTGTGTAAAACTGAAATAAAAACAGAATGCAAATCAAACAGCATAGAAAACATATCAAATGTTAAAAGTGAGACATATTACTATTATCTGAAAAATATTAGCTCATTTTTAATTTCATGGCAACAACACATCTAAAAAAGTTTTGATGGGGGTAACAAAAGCCCGGAAAAGTATGTGTTACTAAAAAGAAAATGTATTAGGGACATTTTACAACTTGCAATGAGTATCTTGGCAGAGTTTCTCAGAAGATAAAGGTTTACCAGTCTGCAAAAAACTGCACATACAATTTATGGAACAATGTCAGAATCATTTTTGCATAAAATCTTTATAATATCTCATTATCTACAGCATATAATATCATCAAAAGTTCTCTGTGAGCAAGGGACAAGGCCAAAAATTACTGTTGGATGCCCATGATCTTAAGCAGCACTGCGTTAAAAACAGGCATGATTCTATGGAAATCGCTGCATGGATTTAGGAACACTTCCAGAAATCATTGTCTGTGCCATTCTACTCACAAATGCATGTTAAAGTTCCATCATGCCAAGAAGAAGCCAAATGTGAGCACGATCCAGAATCTCCAGTGTCTTCTCTGGGCCAAAGCTCATTTAAAGTGGAATTTTCTGTGGTGCAAATCAAAATGTAAAATGTAATTTTTTTTTATTTGTTATAAGTGCTCAATAATAAACATGCATCTCTGATGGCATGAGGATGCATCAGTGCCTATGCAAATGGAAGCTTGAACATCTAGAAACCCATAATCAATGGTGAAAGGTATATACAGCTTTTAGAACATACAGTATGCTCCCTTCCAGACAACTTTTTTTTAGGGAAGTACTTGCATAGATAACACGACTTGCAAGACAATACTAAAAGTATATACTTTACTATATACCACGTCTATTGCAATGCTGTAGAGACCTGGTGTTGTCTGTAGTCCAGAACTTTTATTAATTGAAAAAAATTGGTGCATCATGAAATGATAAATTTGGGACAGGGCCATGTTGTTGCCATTAAATTGAAAATGCCCTTGTTTTTTAAAATGGACTTTTACTCAATTTAAGCATTTGATACATTATCTATATTCTGTTGTAAATAAAATGTGTTTGAGATTTGCAAATGCTTGCACACAGCATCCCTGTGGAATTACAGTAACTAGTAACATTATATTCACAGTATATTCTTCATTGTCAAATTTTATTCTTATGCTCCTACTCATAATTTATTTTCTGTTCTGTAGAGCCACCGCCAAGTATTATCCAGACTTCTTGTGACTTTTTTGATGAAGATAATGAAGATGATGATGATATAGAGGACGAAGAAGAGAGTATGAAGCAGTTTAACAAAATTTATGAGCCACATAATAGCATAAATAATAGCAGTGTGAACCCTGTAACAGTTCTGCTGGCATGTTTGGGCTTCTGTAGGACTTGAGGACACCATGGATGCACAGCTAAAAGTTCTGGAATCACAGAGAAGAAACCTTAAACCTATCTTGGAAAAAGAATTGGAAGAGCAATTGGAGAAGATGGGACTTAGGAAGGTACAGACCCAAATTTTTGGAAAGTTGAGGCATTTTGGATAATAAAATCAAATTTTAGCAATTTGTAAATTCTTTTAAATGTTTTAGTTAACTGAAAAAGGTACAAAGAAAAATTTGCTAACCATCTTAAATTTCTTTTGTAAATGTGAACATTTTGAATTTGGGAAGATAAGTGAAAAGTTAGAATATTCAAGTTTGAAACATTGCACAGTAAGCAAGTGAATGGCTCAGCACTTCATGAGATCAACATTTCAAAAAGAACACTTCAGCAGAGGATTGCAAAGAATTTCGTGCATAATATTGTGAATAGATCCAGGGAGACCTCTCAGTCTGTGTGAGGCAAGGCCAGAAACCTCTGTTGAATGTGTGTGACCATAATATTTTCCACAGAATTGTTCAGAAATAATGAATACTTAATGACAGCATAGTTTTCCTGGCATTTGCTTCATTCTGGGCTGAAATGTGCAATTACAACACTATATCACATAACGAAATATAGAATGTTTAACTGAACGGCAGTTGTTCACAAGAAAACGTGGTAACACATGAAATGGTGAAGGCTAATGTTGAGTGTTGAAAGCTTAATCTGTATTACTGTACTATTTCAGCTCTTTGTGCTGTATAACAGCTGTAACTATACAATGTTTTCTGATGTTTAGGGCACAAAGGGAATCTCTAAGCAAACTCTGACGAGGCTGAACACGCTGGTGTCTGCTCAGCATGACCTGAGACAGCTACACGACCTGAGACAAACCCTAGTGCTGAAGCTAAATCACGAAGTCAAACAGCAGCAGAAGAATCGGACAAAATCTGCACCCAACAAAGATATCCAGCGTAAGCGCAGAAAGGACTAACACACACATAAACACAAGATAATCACACACACATTCTGGGAATCGCAGGGTATTTCACGATACGATATGATACAATACCAATACATGAAATCTCGATACAGAGATTTTGCAATAATCAATATATCGCACTACAATCACTATGTGATACATCACAAGAAGCAACTCTTTCCACCTATTTTCACACACCAAAAACTGCATAGTCCACAATGCATTGCTCCCCATTAAACAGGCCAAGAGTCATCGTGTCTCCTCCAATCACATCGATGAATTTTGTTTGTAAGGCAAGTCCTTAAATACAGCTTCAAGTTTAACCCTTATTATGGAGAGTTACATTTTTGTTAAATTTAAATCATTGTTGAGGACAGTTCAGCAAACACTAGATATTGCTCTCCCTCTCTGTGTCTACCTGTTGCTAAGTCACTCTTCAAGTTCCCCACGTGTTCTGTCGCGCCACACAGAGAAGACTATGTTTATTAATTAAAATATCTATTGTATATTGCCATTAGAATATCAATTATCGTATCGTGTGAGCAAGGGTGACAATATATCGCCATATCTATATTGTGTCACACCTCTAATTCTCAGACACACATACACACAATCACCACTATTCCACCGTACACACAATACAAGCAATAAATGTTGTGATATTGAACATAATTAAAAACCAGCTGTAAAATACTGTGTTCAGAGAGGATGCAACTTCACAGTCCAGCAGTGGAAAGACGCACTAAAGGCAGACATGCCAGCTCGAAACACTTGCCTCAGAATGTCAGGACTCCTCAACCTCCTACACCTGCCCCACGTGCCAAAGCTCCTGCGCACACTCTGAATCCACAAAAACAGCCAAAGAAGAGCAGGTACTTATAGAAGCACACACACAAACCATTGATTTATACAATTAACATTCATTAAACTTTAAATCCAGTCTTGGCCAGTAAGAACCTCATTTTCTTCCAGTTTTTAAAGATAAAATTAGTTATTTGTTTATTTATTTCCAGATTTTGTGTTTTGGTACACATTTTATATGTACTCACAGTTACCCAGTTATAAAGCATCCACATATTACACATTATTAGTATTTTTTATTAGTATAGTTGTCTAAGTTTTTTTTCCATGTAGATTATCAATCTGAAAATTGTAAAATAATTATGTAATATTGTTATGAATGTTCACAGCTTAAAATGTTAGTGACCTAATTAACCAAAATAGTTAGCTAAAACTTTTAGCTCACCAAATTTCAAAGAATGAATATTTTCTGCTTTTAAAAAGTGGATAAAATCATGCAGCACGTCTACCTGCTTACAGATTGTGGCTGTGATGGTCACAATTTACAAAGTACCTTTTATATAACAATGCTTTTCTGAAGTGCTCCTGAGCCCAAG
Source organism: Lepidarchus adonis (assembly GCA_037576955.1). Classification (NCBI taxonomy): domain Eukaryota; kingdom Metazoa; phylum Chordata; class Actinopteri; order Characiformes; family Lepidarchidae; genus Lepidarchus; species Lepidarchus adonis. The sequence goes on along the minus strand of JBBIGC010016718.1, from coordinate 616 downwards.
TGGGTTTTTTTATCATAATACTTTCTAATGTAATGCCTTTTCTGTATCTGAAGGTCACACATGCAATAGCAGTTTTTGGCCTTGCCCTACACAGACTGAAATTTCTCCAGATTCCTTGAATATTTTTTACAAAGTTATGTATTGTGGATGGTAAAACATCTAAATTCTTTGCAATCCTGTTTTTGAAATGTTCCTTTCAAAGCCATTAATACAGAAATTGCCACACAGTGGTGAGCCGTGACCCTTTCTTTCTCCAAAAACCGGTCCTTTGGTGGATGCTCCTTCTATCAGTTTTAAAAGTTCAACTGCTTACTATAGAATGTTTCCAAATACCATGAAACTTGTCTCAACAGTTTTTGAGGTATTTAAGCTCAATTTTTTATAATAACAAAATACATTCAAGTCATTTTTTTGTACTTTTATCAATTAAATACAAGTTCAAGAGAATTTACAAATCGAGGGCTGAGAGCCAAAAGAGCGTAAGTGACATTTTGGTCAAAATTGAGTTATATATATCATCAGAAAGCTCTTTGTACGCTTTTTCTACTGAAAGAAATTACAGAAGTGAAATATAAATACATTTTGAGTTATTAAACAAAAACCAAAGGTCTTAACT
>JBBIGC010016627.1:0-12915 GCA_037576955.1 Lepidarchus adonis | reverse complement strand
TCATCAAAGTGGGAGGCAAACCTCTCTATCCTATCTTCTGAGGAAAGAAAGCAAGCCTTCCGAGACCTGGTCCTTGCGGCTCAAATGGCTTGCCACTCTGCTGGCAAGAGAAGCTCATGGCAAGAACCACGAAGTAAAAAAAAAAGTATCCAGCTGCGCCAGATTTTAACAGCCTTTTCACACACTTCTCTCCCTAACCACTGCCAAGGCCCATTTCTATTAGTTAGTCACTGATTTGTGAGATAACTACCCCATTTAGCGTTACTAAAATGTCTGAGAAATAATCCAATTGGGTTTCTTTGCCGTAAAGCAATGTGTTTGCTCCCTTGCAATGGAGGGAAGGTTAAGAGAACTCAGTGATACGGTAGTTGTTTTCAGTTTTGACCAAAAAACTCAATTTAGGAGTAAATTACTGGTATGTAATTGACGGTAATTGACAGGTATGTAATGTATTGATGATTTTGGTGTTACAGTGTATTCGTAAAGTATTCACAGCGCTCTACTATTTCCTCAAATTTCTGTTACATCCTTATTCCTAAATAGGTTTAATTATTTTACCTCAATTCTACACATGGTACCTCATAATTAGTGAAAAAAGTTTATTTGAAACTTTTGAAACAAATTTATTAAAAATAAAAACAAAAATAAGACATTTATGTAAGTATTGACCCTCAAAACAGAGCTTCATGTTTCCACTGATCATCGTTGATTGCAGTTCAGAAAACAGAAAATATAGAGAAATTGCTGCAGCATTGAAGAGCCCACAGAGCACAGTGGCCTTCATCCTTAAATGGAAGAAGTTTAAACCACCAGGACTCTTCTTACAGCTGGTTGCTCATCCATTCTGAGCTATTGGGGTAGAAGAGCCTTAGTCAGGGTCGTGACCAAGAACCTGACAACCACACTGACAGCATTCCAGCATTACTCTGTGGAGAGAGAAGAACCTTCCAGAAGGTCAACTATTTCTGCAGTACTCCACCAATTAGACCAGGCGGATGCCACTGCTCAGTAAAACACACATTTAATCTCTAGTTTGCTTAAAGGCACATAAAAGACTCTCAGCCCATTAAATAATATTATCAGGTCTGATGAAACAAACATTGAGCTCTTTGGCCTGAATGTCAACCGTCAAGTCTGAAGGGAAACCAGACACTGGTCATCACCTGGCTACTACATCCCTACACTCAAACATGGTGGCACCGTCATGCTGTAGGGGTGTTCTGATGGAGCTGGAGAGGTTCTGCAAAGAAGAAATTGTGGAAACTGCCCAAAAATTGGTGCCAAGCTTGTATCACCATACTCCAAAACTCCAAAAATGAGGCTGTACTTGCTCCCAAAGATACTTCAACAAAGTATTGAGCAAATGCTGTAGATACTTCTGTAAAAAACAAACAACTTTTCTCTTTGTCATTATAGATTATTGTATGTAGAATTTTGAGGTAAATGATTTAATTTAATTTATTTGGGAATAAGGCTGTAACATAGTATCTTGTGAAAAAAGTGGAGAGGTATGAATACTTTCGGGATACATTGTAGGATATAGAGAAGTCACAAAAGTTTGGAAAATGCTCATGTTAAATGAACAACAACTGTGTTTAGCTCATAATACCACACAAATATTTACAATTAGGCCCAAAAACATGGACAGTTACATGTTTTGTTATTTGAGCTGTTTATGATGCAGGTAATGTAATGTATGTAAAGTGCAGACTCTCAGCTGTATCCAAATTGGAGCAAGGTTTTAGGAATTACAGCTTTAATACCTAGCCTCCTCTTTTCCAGGGACCAAAAGTAATTGGACAATTGACTCAGAAGACTGCAAAAAAAACACCACGGGCTCTTCCCTCGTTAACCTGTCATCAATTAAGCAGTTAGGAGCTCTGGAGATGGTTCCAGGTGTGGCGTTTGCATTTGGAAGCTGCTGCTGCGAACACACATGTGGTGAGAGGAGGAGAAACAGATCATACTGAGTCTGAAAAAAAGAAAAAAATCCATCAGAGAGATGTTATGAGTGACCACATCAACAGTTTGGTACATTCTGAGAAAAAAGAGGCACTGGTGAATTTCGGAATCAAAAAGACCTGGACGTCCACAGAAGACAACAGTGGTGGATGATGGCAGAATCCTTTCCATGGTGAAGAAAGACCCACAACATCCACTCAAGTGAAGAACTCTCTCCAGGAAGTAGGAGATCAGTATCTAAGTCTAAATAAAGAGAAGATGCTTCATGAGAGTAAATGCAAAGGATTCACCACAAGGTGCAAACCAGTAATCAGCTTCAAAAATAGAAAAGATCAGAACTGACTTTGCCAAAAAAACACCTGAAGAAGCCAGAACAGTTCTGGATCAGTGAGACTAAGATCAACCTGGACCAGAGTGATGGGAAGAAGAAAGTTTGGAGAAGAATTGGAACAGCTCATGATGTAAAGCTCCACATCTTCTGTAAAACATGGTGGAGGCAGTGTGATGGCATGGTTATGGTTATGGGCATGGGCATGGCTTCCAGTGGCACTGGGTCACTTGTGTTTATTGATGATGTGATAAAAGACAGAAGAATGAATTCTGAAGTGTATAGCGATTTACTTTCTGATTAGTTTCAGAAAAAAAGCAGCAAAGTTGAATGGACGGCGTTTCACAGTACGAGTCAATCACCAGATCTCAACCCAATCGAGCAGCGTTTCATTCGCTCAAGACTTAAAGCAGAAAGACTCACAAACAAGCAACAAGTGAAGAAGCTTCAGTAAAGATCTGGAAAAGCTTCATACAGGAGGAAACCCAGCATTTGCTTCAGCCAGTCATTACCTGTAAAGGATTCTCAACACAATATTGAAAAGTAACATTTTACTTTGGGTTATGTTTATTTGTCCAATGACTTTTGAGCCCCTGAAATGAGGAGTGTTTTTAATCATAAATTTTTGAATTAAACCTTACAGTCTGCTCTTCAATTCTGTTTTAGTTGTTTCATTTCAAATCCAATGTGGTGGCATGCAGAGCTGTCCCAATGTATATAATCACCTTACGCACCCATGATTTAGGGGCAGTGGTGACTAGTGTTTAGGACTTTGCCCCTGAGATAAGAAAGTCCCAGGTTCAAGTACCAGCCCGGGAACCACTGAGGAACCACTGAGGAACCACTGAGGAACCACTGAGGAACCTTGAGCAAAGTACCGTCCCCACTTCACGCCTCTGTTGACGGCAGCTCACTGCTCCACGTGCACGTGTGATGGTTAAATGCAGAAAATAAATTTCCCACTTGTGGGATTATAAGGCATAATAAAATATAAAAATAAATAAATAAAATTTCTGGAGAATAGTAATTTCACAAGTTGAATTTGCTGGCACAGCCACTAATGGACATGTTAGCAGTCCTTTCAAAACACCATCAGGTGTAGGTACATATATATTTTTACAGTGATTTTATTTATTTAATATAATTTAAAGAATTTAGAAATAATTTTAATCCCTAGTGTCAGGATTTAAATACGGAAGTAAGCACACGTTTTTTCTGAAGTCCCTTGAGAGTTCTTTATGTCGTGGCATAATGACACAATACACTTCAGTAGCAAAAAGAAAACTGAACCCTAGACGTCAGGTTTGAATAAGAGGAGGAATCCCTATTGTAAAAAACCTGATACTAATGTTCTCCTGTGATAAATGTAAATATGTACTTGCTCATGAGACTGATCTGCTTTTTGTTCATTTAAATGAATGAATAAATAGTATAATCACATTCATCTGTAGTCACTGCCTTAAAAAGGGTGAAATATTTGCTTGATCAATGTATTGAAAAAATCAATAACTTCCATTGGATGCAATATTTCCCTTAACTGGACTGTGCCGACATTAATTTTATGGATTTTATTTCCTGACTTGTGAAATACTCCTTTACACTGATTTCACCAGGTCTGCCACCAGGGGTCACTATTGTACTTTTGTGTTTAACGCTCACTGGTACACCACCCCTCCTGTCCAGGGTGCACTCTGCCTTGGCCTGTAGTCTGCTGGGTTCGGCTCCAGCTTCCCCTGCAACACGAAATGGATTAAGCGGTTTGGATAATGGATGGATGGTAAACTTTACACAGATTCTCTCTCGCTCTGGTTTTTAAGTGCAGATCTGAGTAAGACGAGTGTTAACATAGCGCTGGAAGGAAAGTTTAGCAAAAGCAGGTTTCTGGTGGTGTTTTGGTGGCAGTTCTTGGACTCTTTGGAGTTGTTAAACCCAATGACATGACTTGTTTATCGTGTCCAATGCAGAACTTCTAAGGTGAATTGCACTTGGTATTAGGCCTGACTTTGCATCCAGCCTTGAAATGAATTGTTCCTGTTACACTACATTTTTACAGCCAGGCTGCAGGTAGATAACATTTAGTGTCTGATTTGCATTTCCAAAAGTGCCTCTTTTGTATGAACACGTTATTGTATGATTTCTTACTATTCTCAGCAGCTTTAACGCATGCATTATAAAGGATCTAATGATTAATAGTAATGTGGTGACAGTTATTTCCATGGAGAAACATGTCTTCTGGCTTCTCCTTGTCACCCATTCTTTAGAAAGGCACTTGTTGCTTTTTAAATTGCGCCTTTAAAAGGATTTGGGGCAGATTTGCAGTTGTTAATGCCAGTTCGGCTCTGAGAATGGTGCAGCCTTTTCTGAAGCGATAAGTGAAATAATTATGGCGAGTAAGTGGGAATGTCTGCGGTGGGTCGTGCGCTGGGCAGTTGTGGCAAATGAAATTGTCGGGGCCCTTTGTTCGGTGTGTCAGTTGCAGGACGTTAATCATACCATAGTCTGTGTGTGTGTGTGTGTGTGTGTGTGTGTGTGTGTGACTGAAAAGTGTACTACTATTTGTGACTGAGGAGGGAGACAAAAAAGAGTAGGAGGACACACAAACGCATACACACCCGAAGCAGAAACGACTTCCAATATCCATTTTTGATGAGTACATGAGGCATAAAATAGAAGTGCTGAATTGATTTGAGCAGACCTGCAGTGTGACTGATGTATCATGACTGGATGGGATATGTGGGTGGTCGGAAAAGGGAAAATAACCATAGGGCCGTGCGACCATGGGCGAGTTTTCGTTGGCCCCTTGTGCATTCTGACATTTACAGGAAGTAATTGGTTGCAGAGAGGAAGAAGACCTTGCTGATCCGAAGGAATCTTTTGCTTTCGTGCACACAGTTCATGCATGGTGAATCTGAAGCTTGTAACTGTCTGTTGGACATGGATGCCCTTACTTAACAGTTTATCAGCCTCAGGAGAATCTTCCTCCACTGTTTGGAGGCTGAAGGCTTTTTGTTGACGACCACACACTCAACACCAATTACAAGTTAAAGTTTGCGCTCCTTTCTTTTCCTCAAGACTTTTCACTATTAAAAGAAGCTTCGATATCTGATCTCTCTCTCACACACACACACACACACACACACACACACACACACACACACAGCAGCGCATCACACGTCAGCATGTTTGTGTAAAGCAGTTTATATTATTTTGCCTACACTTCTGCACAGTGTGCATCCTTCTTTCTTTTCTTTCCCATAACAGGAGGTGTCTCTCTGTGTGGAGAACCCATACGGACAGAACCATGCTCCACCTAACTGATCAAGGCCCACCTTTTTTAACTGAACTTATTTCTTTATATTCTTTTGTCTATTTTTATTATCTGGTGTTGAGCCGAGGAGGATGGGTTCCCCTTCTGAGCCTTGGTTCCTCCCAAGGTTCCTCCTAAAGTTTAGGGAGTTTTTCTTGCCTCTGTCACCTTTGGTTTGCTCGTTGTGACAATGTCGGGTGTAAAAAAAAACAAAACTCCTCATCTTTGGCCACCGATGGGACCGGCGCTGGACCTGCTTCAGTTTTTGAGGGAAATGGTTCTGTTATCTACCTACTACTACAACCCCTCTTTCACATGGAAAAGTTGGGAGAACTGTGACCAGTGCTTTCAACACCATTTAATCCAGAGGGACAAGCTGGAGTGACTGGGATTGAATTAACATCTCATCTGTTGGATCCATCACTACCTCACAAACTGACCACAGTACGTGAGGATGCAGGACTGTGTGTCCAATAAAGATATTTGCAGTATGGGTTCCCCGCAGGTTACTATTGTGGCTCCATTCTTCTTCACTATCTACACAACAGACTCCACAACTCCAGTAACTACCACCTACAGAAGTTCTCTGCAGTTGTTGGCTGATGAGGATGACCTGGAATTCCTCAGGACTTTGTGGACTGGTTCCAAGAAGAACCACCTTGCTCAAGGGTTCCTCAGTGGTGCCCAGGCTGGGACTTGAACCTGATCCCAGGAGCAAGTCCTAACCATCTGCACTGCCCCCAAAAACTCACGCAGTTGTCAGGATGACCAGAGAACGGTTCTCTTACCTACTTAAGATCATCTCCCAACCAAAGCAGAGCACAATGACAACACTGAGCAACTCCTTTAGTCGTTGGCTGTTGTGTTTCGGTAAGATACCGCAGGTCTTTCCTTCCAGAGGACTTATTAATAAACGCTGCAATAAGTCTGAATTCCTTAGTTACATTCCTGCACAATAAAATAAAACCATACAGTTCCTGAAATACACATTATTTAGCTCATGCATGACAGGTAATGCACAGTTCTGTTATGTGCAATATACAGTTAACAGTTATACATGTTATTTGGAATTAAACTTGTAATTATGTAGATTTAAAATTGGGTCACTTTTGTAATTTTGTAATTTTATATATGTATATATTTCTCATTATTAAATCATTATAATTATATAATATTATTATTTGAAAATACTAGCCCTACATTTTCATGACAAATGGTCCAATAGAAACTGACTAAAGTGCACTTGTTAACATTTCCCACTTCTGTAGTTGTACTCTTCTCGTGCAAAAACTTTAGAAACAGGAAAAATTATTCTAGAGTTCATCTAACAAGATCTTTTTGCTTTTTCAAGTAATATTAAAATATAAAAATATAATAACATATATAATAATATACAGATAATATATGCTGTGTACAGAATGCCTTACAAGATATTTTAATTCAGAATAGAAGATAGAAAATATATTAAAAGTTTATAAAACTGTGTACATGTGTTTATGAAAAAAAGTCCTTAAAGTCCTTCCCTAATAAAAACACATATTTCTCTAAAACTCGTATATACAGTTCCTGAACCTGGAAGTCGCTTTGGACAAAAGCGTCAGCCAAATGAATAAATGTAAAAAATGTAAATGATATACCTTTCAGCATTGATTGTACCTTTTGAAATATGCAAGCTGCCAATTCCATAGTCACTAAAGCATACATCCCTATACCATCAGAGATAAAGGGTTATGAACGCTGATAGGCCCTCTATACTTTACTCCACTACTACTAAACTACTACTACTGTACTACTACTACTACTTTAATGTCCATGTTTTCCAAAAAGAATATCACATTTCTATTATTCTGACCACATAACAGTTTTCCACTTTGCCTCAGTCTATTTTAAATGAGCTTTGGCCTGGAGAAGGCGGCAGCATTCCTGGATCATGTTCACATATGGTTTCTTCTTTGCATCATAGAGCTTTACCCAGTATTTGTAAATGGCAATGAACTGTGGTCACAGATGATGATTTCTGTAATTGTTCACATGTAGTGACCTCCATGACAGAATCACGCCTTGTCTCTTGTGCACAATAATTCATAACATTCTCTTCACCTTTTGAGGGGATAAAACCTTGATGAGATCATAAACGGTATATGATTAGATATTCAAAACCTTCTCATTTTTACCACAATTGTTCCACAATTTCCATACCAATTTGCAGGTTGGTGAATCTCATTCCATCTTTACTTCTGAGAGATTATCTTTTTATTCCAAAGCCTGAGCAAAACTTATTTAGTTACAAAGTGTCTCTTAGCTGTTTTTTGTACATTTACCTTTTCAGCCTTTGTTGCCCCATCCAAAACTTTTCTATATGTATTGCTGCAATCAAATAAAAATGAGCTATTACTTTTTATGTAATTATGTCCCATTTTTAACATTCAATATGTTTTCTTTGTCTATTGTAAATAAAATGACTTGCAGATCATTGGATTGGTTTTATTTACATTTTACACAGTAATTATTTATTTGGAATTGGGGTTGTAAAAGAATAAATGATAAAATAAGAAAATAAATCCATCTACAAGTCATAATTGGGTGTATGTTAAAAAGGTCCTACTACAAAAACTGTAAATATAATTTACATTACTCTTCTTTTGTAATGTACTACAAAACAGTACAAAGAAAGCTATTCAGAGTAACCGCCTCAGCAGCTCCCTCTAGTGTTCAGTCTTGCGGAATGACACGTTCATGCAGCAGTTCCGCTCACTACAATTTCTCAGGCCTACTTTGAACAGGTTTGGGAAAGTGTCATTTTAAACAGTCCGTATGACAGCATACATTTTAAACAAACACATTTTCTCCTACATTTTAATTATTTTGAAATACAAATGTTATGAATGCAAATGTATACTGTATATGGTCACAGATAGGTTTACCAGTACACTTTCATTTTTATGCAGCAAAGTAACATACAAAAGGTACGCGCGTCCATGAACATACAAAACCAGGGTGTTTGGGGTTGTAGAACAAAAACATTTGGTGAACTGCAAGGTTTGAAAAGCAATATGCTAGCTTCTGCTGCGCTGTTGACAGCTAGCCTCATTCTACTGAAACAAACGAACTACCTCATGCTAGCTGTGCATGTTACCATGTTAAACTAGAAAACAGGAAGACAGCAAAGTTGCAGTGTTGTAGAAAAGTGCAGGTAACTGTATTAAAAGTCTGAGTTTTAAAATTTTAGGGACACGTTTGCCTGCTAATTATTGTTATGTGTTCAGCTAACTGTTGTTTTGCTCACTAGGCTACAGATGGGCATCATCCCATGACTGCAAAAAAGCACATGACGGGTAGCGTTTGGAGGAAGGCACAAAAGCAGGTGGAAATGGCTAATGCAATGTTATATTTGCCATTTGTACAGCATTGATCACAAACCGATAAGCTGCCCCCTCCAGCCATCCTCGCCACTGTTCCAGAGCCAGTTTGACGGCCAGTAGCTCAACATCGTTGCCCACATCGTACCAGCTTTCAGTGGGCGTGAGACGTTTTGACAGGTAAGCGCATGGGTGAAGACGTCCATCAATAGCAGCTCGTTGAGAAAGAACTGCTCCCACAGCCACCTCCGAAGCGTCTACCTCTACAATAAAAAGACGTAAGGGGTCAGGAAGAGTAAGAAGGGGGAGCGGTAGTAAAAGTGCGTTTGAGGAGATCGAAAGCTTGTTGTGCTTCCGCATTCCAGTCAAGCTGAACAGGATCACTGCGCGTAAGGGCGAATAGCGAAGCTGCGGTGGAGCTGAATCCTTTTACGAATCGACGGTAGAAATGGGCAAATCCCAAAAACCTCTTTCATTTCTTTCAGTTTTGGGGAAAGGCCAATCCTCCAACGCCCGTGTCTTTTCAGGGTCCATTCGCAGCTTCCCCTGGGTAACGACAGAGCCCCAAAAATGGTACCTCAGTAACATGGAATTGACTCTTCTCTAATTTAACTAAAAGTCGATTTTGTAAGAGGAGAGTGAGTACACAACGAACGTGTTAAACATGTTGCTCTAGAGTAGGAGGAAAATCAGAATATTGTCTAAATAGATTAAACAATATCTGTCTAGAGCCTCTCGTAAGACGTCATTGATAAGTGCCTGAAAAACTGACCAAAAAACCCAGAAAACCTAAGATAAATAAGACTGAAAAGTCCAAAAAGAGAAAAAAAAACCTAGGAGGTAATTCCCTAGCAAAATAAAAAGCACTAAAGAGAGGAGAGAGAGAAAAAATAGGGAAAAACAACTAAGGAAGCGAGAAGGCTAAAACGCCTGAGATAAAGAGAGTAAACTACGGAGAGATTCTCAGGAGAGAACGGGCTAGAGTCTAGGAAGGTAATTCCAGGGTTTAGTAGTGTGATTGACAGCTGCCAGATTTCTTGCCGGTCCTCCCTCTGGTGGACAGTCCAGGGAATGCTGCCATCCCGGAATCCTACAGCCAGGGGATAACCTGCTGAATTCAGTGCAGAATTAGACAGGAAGATGATAATTTTGTATATGGGAATTTAAAGTTCACACTTCACACTCTTACAGGTCTTTTTGGACCCAATCAGACGCCTCAATTCAAACCCAGGGCGTAGTGAGTGACAAATAAAGTGAATCATTCTGAAAGCCTCTGTTACAGTCAGGTGTTTGCTGAGGGGCGTAGTCATCCCTGCTTTCCCCTTGGCTTTTGAAATCCCAGACAAGACTGAAGTGAGTTGACTGCATTTTAAAGCGCTCGTCTCTTACACACTGTTTTCTCCAGCAGGCAGACTTTTAGTGAACGATCCAAATATACCAGAACCTGTTAAATAATTGAGCGTTAGAGCTGAATAATTCAGTGCACGTATTACAGTCTGGTCGCTGGGAAGGTTTTTGGCTCATGGCTGTAAGGGAGACAAATGTTCTCAGGAAGAAATACAGGCACCAGATCTGTCCACACATGGGCAAATCCAGATTTGGCACGACACGTTCAAAGCCTTCACCATGGAACCAGCAGGCGGCTATTTGCATTGAGTGAATAACTAATGGAGCAAAATGAGGAGAAATGAAGGATCCCTGTTAAAAGCAGCTCAGGGCTGTTTGCATTGATCTTCAGAGAGCTGCTAGCTGTTCGTCCACACAGTTCCTCTTTTCATCCTAATGTGACTCTTCTAAAACCACAGCTGGAGTTGAGGGACTTGTCGCCATCGTCTTGCATTAGTGCAGTGTAAGACCTATGTCACCAGGGGTTAGACAAAGCAGACCTAGTTTTCAGCCCCGTTATAATAGCACAGCGGCCATCATTCAGATCACTAAGAATAGCAGTGGATGTCATGGAGCTGGAGTTCCGGGTCAGTGCACACAGACACCAGGTCCATCATGGCTGCCAAATAAAACTACAGTCACTGCATCCACCCCTTCATCCACTGACTGCATCTGGCAGGTGCTGTGTAGAAGCTGACGCCGTGTACAGAGGTAATTCTGTAGGACTGCTGCTGCCACTAGTGCTTTGAAATACTCTTAAAATTCAATAATCACATTATATTCTGAATATATGATGATACCAGATAATTTGCATTAATAAACCAACATGTCCTGTTACTTATATTAATTTTTTTCTTATTTATTATTTACAAATCCAATTAAAAAAATGTTGAAACACAGTATTAAATGTTTACAGAACAGAATTCAATGATCTGCAAATCTCATGAACCATTTTTTTCACAATAGAATCTAAAATAAATACATATAAGTTTATAAAACTGAGTAAATATACCATTTAAAAAGGCCATTTTTAATATGATGAGAGAAACACGTTATTAAACTTTAAGATTTAAAACTGTGTTTTTGCTTTGGCTTTTTTTTCCCATTCTTCTCTGATATATATCCTGACACTTCTTTGGCATATTTTACATTTCATGGCATAAGTGATCCTGAGGAGCATGTAGTAATTTTTTTATGACAGAATCATACCTGTATTTAATGCAGTTCCACCCAAAGATCATAGGCATCCAATATTGATTTATGGCCTTGTCCCTTGTCAGATATTCTCTGAATCTTTTTTTTAGTACCACTTACTTTTTCTTTTTTTTAGATGTGTTACTGCCATCAATATAATTTCATGAACTAATATCCCCCTAATCATCATTTTTTCTATGTTCTATTGTGAATAAAATTTGGGATTATTACACAGTGACTCAACTTTATGGAATTCAAGATTCAAGAAGGTTTTTATTGTCAATACAGCCGTGTGTGTGTGTGTTCGTGTGTTCAGCAGTTCTTGGGTGGTGGAAGTGAGTTCAGGGTTCTGATGCTTGTGGGAAAAAGCTCCTGCAGTGTGTGTGTGTGTGTGTGTGTGTGTGTGTGTGTGTGTAATATTTAACACCCTTTTGCCAACAAGAAAGCACTTAATCTTTGTCTATAACATTTCACAAGGTTGGAGAATACAGGGGATTTTTGACAATTCTGCTTTTCCTTTTCTGCTCCTTGAGGAGGATCTTGATTTTGTTTCTGATAAGCCACTTTTGTTTAGATTTTTACATATGTTTAAGGTCATTATCCTGCTGGTTGACCCATCTTCAATTTAATGTAACATTTTCTGCCATTTTAAGGAGTTGAGAGGAGATGAGAGTCTGTAATGTTCATCATAGTTTCACTTCAACTGCAACAGACAGAATGCAAAAAATTCAGGAAATCACATTGTATGATTTTTTAAATAATTTATTTGTATAATGGTGCAGAAAATAAGTATTTGATCAATAACAAAAGTTCACCTCAATACTTTGTAATGTAACCTTGGTTGGTCAAACCTTTGCTGTAGCTCTTCACCAGGTTTGCACACGTGTTTTGGTTCATTCTTCCATGCAGATCTTCTCAGGAGCTGTGATGTTTTGGGGCCGTCACTGGGCAACACAGACTTTCATCTCCCTCCACAGATTCTCTATTGGATTGAGGTCCAGAGACTGAACACTCCAGAACCTTGAAATGTTTTTTTTACGATACATGGACCCATTTATTATTTTCTTAATACGGATCAGTCGTTCTCTTCCATTTTCAGAAAAGCAGCCGCAAAGCATAACGTTTCCACCCCTATGCTTCACAGTGGGTGTGGTGTTCTTGGGATGCAACTCCAGCATTCTTCCTGCTCCACACACAGTGAGTGGCATTTATGCCAAGGAGTCTGACCACATGACATTCTCCCAATCCTCCTTTGGATCATCCAGATGGTCTCTGGCAAACATTTGATGCGTCTGGACATGTGCTGCTTAAGCAGGATTTTAATCTATGATGACGTAGTGTGTTACTAATAGTAACCTTTGTTACTGTGGTCCCAGCTT
>JBBIGC010016609.1:0-12917 GCA_037576955.1 Lepidarchus adonis | reverse complement strand
TTACACTGTAGTTACATGCATTGTTAATGTGTAATTACACAGTAATTAGAGACACTTAATATAAAGTGGGACCGAACATCATGGTGTGGAGCTGTTTTTCGGCATATGGCACAGGCATATAAAGTGGTGTGAAAGTGTTTGCCCTCTTCCTGATTTCTTATTTTTCTCCATGTTTGTCACACTTAAACCTATGAGACAGACAGACGCACTTTGCGGTTGAAATCACATACCATTCCAGAGTAATGTAACGAAGGAGGTATGTCACAGCAGGATGATGTGCATATCAAAAGACAGAAGAACCAGAGCTTTCCAATGATGTAGAGCACTTGTATGTGCACTGGTGTGTTGTTGAGAAAATAATTTATGAATTTACCTTAAATTTGTAAGTACAGTCAGCAAACAGTGCTGTCACCGCATTACTCTAAGCTTAATAACACACATCAAATGAAAGAGCAGAGCCAGGGCTTTTACATGATATCAAACACTCTATAATACATCAAAGCAATCAGGCTATACATGCAGAAGAAATATATGGAAATTATGAGTTGATAAGTTCCTGCCGAATAATTTCAGTTGCTTTATAATGTGAACATCAAAACTTACTGATCCTTACAGGATATAAAATGTCTTTGTAAAACCTGGATTACAAATATTTTTTTGCAACACATACTGTACTGCATGGTTATGCAATTATAATATTTTCTGCAATTCCAATGCATTCATCAAAAGGTTAGTGCAAGTATGCAACTGGTGCAAGTCACATTTTTTACTTCTGTAAAATTATTTTGTTTATTTTGATTTATTTACATACATTATTAATGCTATTTTTATATTTCTTACCATTGTTACAGTTTCCAGACAGTCCCCTTTAAACACATATGTAAAGATATCTGTAGTGACAGCTTTTTGTGGTGAGAACCATATAAAAAGTATGATTTTTTTTTTGTTGATAAAGTAATTTAACATACTAAATGAATCACATGACACCATATTTAGATAACCCAGAGTGTTCTTAAAAAACAATTGTGTGTAGCTTTTATAATGACCAAGATATCAGCTTCAAAGTAAAGGCAGTGAAAATACCCTGAAAATAGCCTATGGCTCGGAGGGTTAAATGTTTCATATCAAACACAACAAATCAAGTATTTAAGTGAAGGATTGTATTATTAAGGGAGAAAACTGCAATCAAGCATTTGCGATAACATGCATGAGTTTTACATTTCTTTTTTTCTGAAATGTGATGTTACTTCTACACCAGATGTAATGTAAATGTAAATTTTTTCCCAGAGAGTATTTACAGAGTATTTTCCCAAAAGTCTTGGGGATCATCAAGATGTGTTTTGGCAAAATTGACATGAGTTTTTGTCTTGGCACTCTGCCATGCAGGTCATTTTTCAGATTTCATTTACGTTCTCATTTGTTCCTGAATTTCTTTGGATCTCTGCATGATGTCCAGCTTTTGAGGCTCTTTTGGTCGACTTCACTTTGTCAGGCAGAGTCTTATTTAAGTGGTTTCTTTACTGAGATCAGGTGTGGCAGTATTCAGGCCTGGGTGTGGTCAGAGATATTGAACTCCAGTGTGAAGAGCCAGTGTCCAGCACGGTTAACAAAAGTTGCTAAACTCATCTCAACATGAATTGCTCACTGAAGTGGTTATCAGGTGGAATAGTTGGAGTTGGAGTAATTTTATTATTTAATATAGTATCTAATTAAGTAGAGGGTCATTATATATTTATAATTTTTCAAAATTGACTCATGTGAGATGAAATTCTGGTAATCAGTCAAACAGAATTCGAGGCTTTGTGGGTAATCACTAGAGGCAACACTATTTCTGAAGACTGATGGTGTTTGTGGTAATTACATATCTACCTATGAATATAAATGCATGGATGCACAGACACACTGTAAACCAAGGATAAATGTGTAGTAAATTAGGGGTTAAATCAGTGCCCTGTCTGCATGTAGTGCAGCTCCAGGTTGCAGATTGTAAATGGTCAGTTAATGAGTCTCTTGGGAGGAGAAGTCCGGGGCTGGAGGACATGACACTCACTGTTCATTTTTGCTTTGCTTACCAATGTTGCAATCTTCATAAAAAAATAAAAAGCTCTAAAAAATTACATCAGAGCAGACATTTTGACAAACAGAGCAGAAAAATTATGTATTTTATCATCACATGGTCAGGTGGACTGATTCCTTGTTTCCCCCCTTCCTGATTTTTAAAAAATTCACCACATCTGTATTTGAGTGTTTTGAACATGAACAACCTAAATTGCTTATCAAATGGATTTAAGTCCAGACTTTGACTGGCCTCTCAAATCTTATTTTTTGTCATGTTTTAGCAATTTAGAGGTGGACTTGGTGGTATGTTTTGGATCATTGTCCAGCTGCAATTGACTCAAACTGATGGCCAGACATTCTTCTTCTGAGAGCAGAATTCATGGTTTCATCAATTATAGCCCAAAGCCATCACAGACCATGGCACTACCACCACCATGCTTGAATGTTTGTATGATGTTCTTTTTATGAAATGCTTTTATAGTTTTATGCCAGATGTAATGTGAACTTTTTCTTATTGTTGAATCATGAACAATATCATTAACTTAATGGCAGAATTAGAATTATTTAAGTAAATGCTGGGTTCTGTTGTGTTGTTGTGCTCTTGAAGTAATTCTGAGAGGCTGGTCACTCCAGGGAAGGTTCAGTACTGTTCTAAGTTTTCTCCCTCTGTGGATAATGTTTCTCACCATGGTTCACTGAACCTTAAAAATGGCTTTGTAACCCTCTCCAGACTTTTTTTTTAGATTGTGGTATGTGTCGCTTTTTGAGATTATTTAGCTTTGTTGTCAAACAAGTTGTATTTCAGTGATATCTTGATTTAACAGGTGTGGCAGAAATCAGGCCTGGGTGTGGCTAGTGAAATTTAACTCAGTTTGCCAAAAAGAATGTAGTTCCTCACAATTAATTCTTGACTGATCAATGATGGGAATTACTCACAAAGAGCTTTTATTTGCGTAATAAATGAAATTATCATTGATTTTTTTTTTATTTACTCTGGTTATCTTTGTCTATATTAAAATTAGATTATCATAAATGTGATAAATATGATAAATATGAAAAAATCAGGAAGGGGGCAAAACCTCCATACTAAAACATAATAAACATGTATCAGTCATGCATTCAAACTGACTGGCATTTATTTCCATTGGAATTGCTTTGAGCACTTTGAGTTTCCTGTCATAACTGATGAGTCAGTGTGCTTTTCAAAAACTTTGAGTAATCATTACATAAGCTTCATTATTATGTAAATAATAAACATAACAATAATAATAACCATGGTGTAAAGCCAGTCATATCCTAATCAGTCATAGAGAAGCGATACATTTCACTATCCTCCACAAGCCTGTTTTTTGGGTTTTTTTGTTTGTTTTTTGTAATTAAATTATATACAGCATTTACTCAGATGTATTTCTGTTTTGAATAGATTTATATCCTTTTTTTTTTCATTTTTTCCATATATAAAACCACTGTAAACCTCATTGTGAGCTGAGGGAGTGTGTGTGGGCAGGGTCAGCAGGTTAGAACTAAACTCTGGAGGACAGTAGATCTCTAAGGGGACGATCGCTGCCCACTGACCTAAAACAGCTTACATCTTTGTGGTTGCTGGGAAAAATCCCAGAACAACAGAAGACAACTATACTAAAGAGTGGAAAGGGAAGTCACCTGAGGCCACACCAATAGCATCTCAGTGAAACGTGACTTCTGCATTTACCCCAAAACATGGAGCAGCAAGCGGATATCAACCCTAACCCAGGGAGCAGGCCTTGCTCGAGGGGAACTCGCTGGGCAAGGTCCTAACCACTGGGTCACCACTGCCCAGTAATAATACATGCAGAGCCATGTGACACATGACAGTGATGGTTTTTCAGCATTTACATCATATCACAAGACATCACTATACATACTAGACCCATGCAACCCTCCTGTTTTATCACACATGCTGTTTTAAAATGGGCTTAACTCCTTCAACTCAATATAGAATTAATTTTAATATTGTTACCTCTTGATAATTACCACCATGAAATATTGGGCATGGAAAGAGACTTTACTTTAAACAATGACATTTCCATTTAATCCCATTGCATTATGGGTGCAAGAATCGTTTTATGAATCATCATTTATAGTACTGCACAAAGCTGAGAAAATGATATTTGAAAGCTTTATTTTCCTTCAATAAAGCATTAATATTAGTCAGTGTTACTGTTCTTTACAATTACACTAAGTTTCTTGGCTTAATCATTTCCCAGTGTTATTTGTAGATGCTATGAAATCCCTGGTTTGCCCTCAATCAGTCCTTCCTTTGATTAAATCAGGTTCTGGAGTTTCACACATCTATGCAATGACTGGAGATCTGAAACCAAACTTGTTGTTCTAACCAAATTACAACTCACAACATCTCACACATCCATGCAATGGCTAGGGGCCTGGAGAGGAGATCTAAGATCAAACTTTTTATTCTTTTTATTCTGTTCACTTGTGTTTTTGCTGCAGAAAAACACTCAATGGCTTTAACACAGTCCCAGCAAGTAGCCCCCCTTCCTAACTGCTCAACTGCCCTTCTACTGGACCATTACCTTGTTTTGTTATGCAAATGGTCCGACTACCTGGACTTACAAGTCTACAAACCACACACTCAAGGAATTTATTTCCCCCATTGGTGTTTCTCAAGTACATTCAACAAGACGCACATAAAATACAGACAGCATAGTATGGTATAGTTATTATGGAATCATATTATTAATATTAATGATAATGAGTTTTATTTTACTGTTTGTAATTTTAATAATACATTTGTAATGCACTAATGTCTTGTCTTTATTTCACACAACAAATACAAATAGAAAACACATTAAATACAATATAAAGGTAAGTGTGTATGTATCTACAAAGTTAGCATAATACCTTGATGTGACATTTTACATCAATCCTTTCTTGTTACTCTTGCAATCATCACTCTCACATTCCAGTCACCTTTGTATAATAAAGCGAGCTATTGGGCCAGAGTAAAGGGGCAGGTTTATGGGTGGGCTTGTGGGCCGGCAACGAGGGATGGGGGGGTGGGGTTCTTTAATGGTTTAACACTAAATTCCATGGAAGCAGTGAAAATTCTTGTAGTGTTTGGTGCCTAAGATTTTGCACAATACTTTAGGCCCAAGAATCTGTTGAGCCCCATGTGTTTTGAAGTGCATTTCCTTGTAATAGGCCTTTCAATGGGTTTTGCATTCCTTGACCTATTTGACCTTTCCATTGCATGCCTTAAAGAAAGGCTGTAATTGCCATCATTTACCCTTTGACTAGATGTTATGTGCAGCTACATGCCTCCTGTGGTCATGACCTTAATTCTACTGCACATCTCATTCTTTTGTTTAGTTCTGATGCAAAGATTATTCTTGTGCTTACACAGTAAGGTGGCATAACCACAGGCATCAAGGTTAAGCCCAGTGCTGTTAGTTCTGTACATAAATTACATACATACATATCAAGGATTCATAAAGATGTTGTATTTGCAGATGACTACTAACTAATGTTAAATAATAAATTAGTTTGTTAATAAATTAACAACCATTGCTAATTAATTTGTTTGATTTGGGGAGAAATTTTGAACCTTTGCAACTAGTCGCATCAGAAATATATTAATTAAAACTAGTTTTACAAATTATTATTGCATTGAAATAAAAACATGCTTATGCTGTTTGAAACTTGTTAAATAAATACTCATGCTCATTTACAGCACTGACAGACATTTTTAATTGAGAAAAAAGTGCATAAAAAAGGAATTTCTAGGTGTGATATTAGACCACAAAATCTGCTGGCAACCTCCTCTAACATATGTGCGAGCAAAGTTGGCAAAGAACATTTGTGGTTTGGGGAAAAAC
The DNA here is from genome assembly GCA_037576955.1 of Lepidarchus adonis. NCBI lineage: Eukaryota > Metazoa > Chordata > Actinopteri > Characiformes > Lepidarchidae > Lepidarchus > Lepidarchus adonis. The sequence goes on along the minus strand of JBBIGC010016609.1, from coordinate 6,984 downwards.
ATGGCTCATTCTGAGAAAGTATTGTACACTATATTGTTCACTTATGTTTCCATATTTAAATGACTTTGGGGTGAGTGTTGAATACAACATATAAAAGCATATTGCGGTTCTGCAGACGACAAAAATGTGGGATTCAATGAGCAGTGTCACATTCATGGATGTAGCAGAATTTTACGATTTCTTCAATTATGTAAGCAAAAAAATAACCTCCTTTTTAACAATATTCAAAAAATGTCCATAGACAAAGCAGCATTTAGAGTTTATTCAAATTCAATGTTAATTTTAATGTGTTCATGTCAATAACAAAATGTTTATTAAGTATTTTAGTAGCACAAATATTTATTAGTCCAATCTATAATATATGCAATCCCAAATCCAAAAAAAAGTTGGAACCGTGTGTAAAATGTAAATAAAAAAATGTGCAATGATTTCATTGATCAATATTTTATGTAGAAAACATATTGGCTGTAATAAGTGAGATTCTGTTAGATGAAAAATATTACTCAGTTTGAATTTGAAGGCAGCAACATGTCTCAAAAGCATTTTTCTTTGTTAATGTATTTTATTTTTTAACAATGTGTAAATGTCTGGGAACTGAGGATTTTATTTGCTCAACAGTGCTGGGTCTTTTGTTGGTTATTTTTAAAAAAATATATATTTTTTCCATTGTGCCAAATGTTTTCATTTGCAGAGGGGCTAGTTCAGCACCTGGATTCAGCCATACTGTTGTAAAATATTATGATTAATAGAACATAATTTAGCATTGTTTTGCAGGATTGTGCAAATGTTCCCGAGCTCATGACAGAAGGTCTTAAGATCGTGGGCCTCCAATTTAGATATTTTAGTCTTTCCCTTTGTTATTTACCATTAACATCAGTTTTTGAAGAAGATTTTTGTATGATGGGTTCACTTTGGGTGTCGATGGTGACCGTGTATTTCTTCCATCCACTGAAGAACATCATTGGTTCTAAGAATTGAGAAGCTTCCATTCTTTAATAACTTAAGACCACATCAGCTGTAGATCACCTTCTAGCAACTGCTCAAAAGTAAGTCCGTCCTTCATGCAGAAAATCTTTAAACCCATGCTGAGCTTGCTCCACCATTGACAGAGAGCAGTGCTCGTACCTGTCGACTTTGGCAGTGTCTGACCCACATAAGCCAAACCAAATTACATGTCATATCTGAGTCCACTGCTCTGCACACCATTTGGAAAAATACTGAAATGCTGAGTACTGACATGTTTTAGACATAATCATATGGTGATAGCATTCAGAACATATAGAGAACAGGGATATTCTCTAGTCAGACGTCGAGTTTGAGAGTGTGGGTTGGTGTTTGGCTTGTCAGTAGTTTAGTTATGGTTCTAGATCCTCCAATTCCAATTTATACAAAATGCTGCTGCTAGAATTCTTACTAAAACTAAGAAAAGAGAAACATCACTCCAGTTCTCAAGTCTCTACACTGAACTCAATTCTGTATCTCATTGGAAGCCAAAGTTCTACTCATTGTGTATAAGTCAGTCAATGGTTTGGGCCCAAAATATATCTCTACGATGTTTGAGGATCAGCAGGTGTGGGTTAGCTAGTGGAGCCCAGAGCTGAAACTAAACAGGGTGAAATGGTATTTAGTCATTATGCTGCCCAATGGTGGAACCAGCTCCCAATGGAAATAAGATCTGCTCCAACTGTTGCCAGTTTTAAAAAGAAATTAAAAACTGCATTATTCTATACGGCCTTCAGCTAAACAGTTCATAATTTTTATTGTCACATTCTTTCTTTTTAACTTTTATCAATATTTTTTATGTTTTGTTTTTAATACATTTCAATTCTATTTCATTCTCTATGTTTGTTTTGATTATCATTTTTATATTCTTTTGTTATATATAGCTTTTCTTTTTATGCTTTTATTTTCATTTAACCTTGTAAAGCACATTGACCATGTGTATGATGATGTGCTATATAAATAAACTTGCCTTGCCCCCATGGTGTCTCTAGTGCATTCAACAAGACACATTAAATACAGACAGTACAGTACGTTAGTTATTATGCAATTATATTAGTAATAATTATCTATAATATGTATAATTATGAAATGCTTGCTGTGTTTTTTATTGTTTTAAATTTTATGAATGCACTGGAAATGCACTCATGTCTTTATTTCACATAATAAATTCCAATTAAAAAATACATGCACTATGTAAATACATTAAATACAATATAAAGGAATGTGTGTATGTGTATATATATATATAATGTATGTTTGCATGATGCCTTGATGTGACATTCTCATTATACATATACATTACTCTCGTAATCATCACTCTCACATTCCAGTCACCTTTGTATGAATTCCCTTCTTTCAAAGTGTTTTCATATGTAGTGTAAGAAAGCATGTTTCCCCTGCACAATGAAATGTTTCTCTGCTGTCCCCAGAACGCCAGTAAGAATATAAAAAAGTGACAATAGGACACAGTACAGGCTGTTTACAAGAGAACAGTGCTGTGGTTATTGTGCAATCCAGTTATAGTGTGTGCAATTAGCAATAGTAAATGTCACATGTGCAAAAAAATTAAAATAAAACAATGAGCACTATCCAATCCAACTTTATTTATAAAGCACTTTTACACCAGCACGGTGCTGTACAATAAATACGTTAAGAACAAGAATGAATAAAAATGAAAGAAAAAAACGCAAACAATAAAACAGAAAGACATATGATACATAAACAGCCCTTAAAGTACAAAGAGCTAAAATCAACATCTGACAGGTGTCGAAAGTCAGGGTGAAGCGATGGGTTTTTAAAAGAGATTTAAAAATGGAGAGAAGAGGCCGGTCTAATTTCTAAAGGCAGATTATTCCACAGTTTGGGGGCTGCTACAGCAAAAGCATGGCCTCCTCTAGATTTACGCTCCGACCTGGGTTCACTCAGGAGCAGCTGACCTGAGAGAGCGGGTGGGTGTATTAACCGGATGCGTGTTCGCTGCGATGCGGCTGCGCTGCGGCTGCGCTGCGGCTGCGCTGCGGCTGCGCTGCGGCTGCGTTGCGGCTGCGCTGCATTACCGTTCCGTTCGAGGACATGCGCCGATTCACACTGGACGTGTTTCTGCTCCGTATCGGATCCGGCGCCGCTGGTTTGCGCGATCACATGATCATGGAATATTGCATCATAACGCAATAACAACCGTGGGTAAACCAACTGCGTTTGTTTTGCTGATTTCTGCGCTACAAACATTATTAGTGCTTCACAGTTAACATTGTCCTTGTTGCTCAGTTTAATTGTGTTTAGTGTGTTCAGCATTTAAAGTCACATTTGAATGACACTGATTCACTTTACGGTGGTTTTTGTTTAAATATAAAATGCCTCTCAGCAGAAGGAGAACACTTGCTTTTCTCCTCATTTTTGAACGACTACAGAGGAGAAGTGCATGTTGTGACGGGTTGTCTGGAGTTGGTGCATGCGCTTTGTGTTGCGTTCTTGATCTGTATCCTTCAAAATTAGACTTGATGTGCATCTCTGCCGGAGATGTGATGGAACAGAGACGTAGCGGAGACGCAGCATTGGATCTGGTGTAAACTGATGCATTGACTTTACTGGCGGCGAGTAGCTGCGGCTGCCGTGTCGGAGACGCACCACAACACGGTGGAAAAAAGGGGTTAGTTTGTAGCAGCTTGGAGCAATAGGATGGGGCAGGGCCATGGAGGGATTTAAAAGCAAATACTTTTTTTTTAATGGATCCTAAAGGGAATGGGCAGCCAATGTAAAGAAGCTAAAACTGGGGAAATGTGCTCAGATCAGTGCAGCACTGAGGTAGTGATTCATGTCTGTGATGAAGAGTCAGCTGTTTGAATCTGGTGGTAGTGGGGGAGGGTTTTGAGTCTGGTGGTTTCACACTTCTGCATCTCCAGTCTGTGTGAACAGAAGATGAAGGCCGTTCTCCTGACCACTGTTTCGTGGTAAATGCTCTGCAGAGAGGGTTGAAGCTCATTGGGACATGATCATTAATACTCATTTGTATTGTCGCCTCACAGCAAGAAGATCCTGGGTTCGAGCCTTCTTTCTGTGTGGAGTGTACAAGCTCTCCCGGGTTCTCCGGTTTCCCACCATAATCCAAAGTCTTGTGGTTTGGGTTGACTGGGTAATCTACATTACCCATAGGTGTGTCGTGTGCGTGTGTGTGTGTGTGTGTGTGTGTGTGTGTAAATGGGAGTCTTGTGTTCAGCTGGGATTGGCTACAGCTTTCCAGGGCTTTGGAGAATGAAAAAATTAATCAGAATAATGAAGACTGGCAATAAGAATAGAAGGAGAACTCAGACTTTGTTTCCAAGTCTTATTCATATCTTGTCATTTCTGTTTTTATTTTATTTTATTGTTATTACTTTGTTTTGCTTTTGCCTATGATGTTCTGAGCATGGTTTCACTGATTTTTCCCTTTTCCCTCCGGTTTCTCCCGGTTTCCATTCCGGTTTTTTTTTGTTCAGATTTAGTCTTTTTTGTCATTAAAATCTTTGTACTTTGATCAAAATGAAAACTTGCGTATACAGTATACTAGCTGCTAGCCAAACTTTTCATTTAAACTTGAGTTTTATTATATATTTTTTGCACTATTCTTTCAAACACTGCATTTACTCCATGTAGAGCATTGTTTTTGCCAGAGATGCACAATCACTCGCTCTCAAGTTCTCATTACACTTTGCAATGTATCCTGAGTCTTGTTTCTGAGTGTTATGTTCCAATTTGTATGGATTTTGAATATTGATTGCCCTTTTCACATCTGTTGAACTCTGCTTGTTATTTGTTGAGTTTGGATCTCACCATAAACCACATCAGCTTGCATTTGTGTCCTCTACTCCCCCCACGCTTCAAATTTCTGTTCATTGCAAAGTTTCTACTAGCAATGACTCATTGTTTTTGTCACTACATCTTTTTTGGAAAATGATAATGAACTAAAAGTTGATCAAACGGAGTGATACCCTCTTCATTAGACCCATTATGGAAACTGAGGCGTTTGCTCTAGTGTATTGTATAGTGTAATTGTGGATTATTTCTAACTAGCTGTAGCTACAAAAACCTTAAAACGTTATCAAAGTCTGGTAATGGATTACATCATCCCCATTGAAACATAACTGAAATTGCTTTGTATTGAGAAATACAAAAGACGCAGCCCACCCATCACTGTCCAGAGTTTGCAAGATTAATTGTTTCATGTTTTTTTAAGATAAAATCTTCAATGGGGCGATTTTTTTAAACAATTATTTGCACGTCAGCATTTCACACTAACATATTACTCATCTATGCAGCTGTAGACCCAAAGCTATTGTTTCAGAACAGCTTATTCACAACTGCATAATGTGACAATATACAGCAATATTTCTGAAGTAGCCTTGTTTTAGTTGTTTTAAATCTCAAATTTACCAAAAATTGTTGTTGCGTAACAAAAATACTGTTGTGAAACTGGGCCATTTAACTGTCATTTGCAGATATTGCTTTGTATGAGTAATATTACACCACAATGTGACAAAAGTATGCATTTCTTAGTTGCATGTGTTATATTCTGCATTTCGAGTTCATATTCTCCTCTGCTGGTGGATTTAACCACTGATCGGCTTTCAAGCGTAAAATCAAACAGAAATATTACAGCGCTGAGTCTACAGATGTGGACACATCAGCTGTAATGTTGACTTTTATTGTAGCACTGAAAGCTGGAACATACTGGAATGTTTGGTGTTCTAAATCACATGGGTGGGATAGTGCGCGTCAAACTGAAGGATTCTACAAAGCTTGGTTCTGCCATTTTCTCTGTGGTGCAATTGCTAGACACATAATAACAGGGTTTGGCTGCACTCACACTTAAGTTAGAATGGTTATGCAGTTAAACTACTGAAGACAAGCAGGACTAATAGATACCCTAGGCTGCAACATTCTGAAACATTACTAAATTGCTGAAAACTGATGCAAAACAGTCTTTTTAGCATTTTAAGGATGAGCCCGGCTAAAATAGTTCTATATTTGGTGAAGACAGAATCTGGCCTATTTATCTGTAGACTTTTTTAACTCTGTGAATGTGATCAGAGCTTTGTATCATGAAACAAATGGCTGCAGTCATCAACCTGTGCTCCCAATGCAAATCAGAATCTTGCTGTTGATGCTAAAGGCCTCATTGCCTGTGGTGCGAGCCAAATGTCCACTCCCGGTTGTTTTCTGCAATCGCTTTTGGCTCCAACTGTAATGTGGCACCAGAGGTGTGAAGCTTTCTTCATTACTATGATAAAAAAATAAGACCATCTGAGCCACGCCATATTTATATGCCGCTATGGTCACCTTGCTGTTCATAATTATTATAATTTCTAGAATAATGAAGTTAAAGTAAAACAAACATATAAAACAATATAAAACAATATAATTATTATAATTTCTAGAATAATGAAGTTAAAGTAAAACAAACATATAAAACAATATAAAACAATAATAAATATGTATTTCCTTTCTTTATTTTTAATTAATTAATTAATATTCAAATCCTATTCTAATTACTACTATAAAAAAAATGTGTACCGCAATTAATAATAAATGAGGAACGTCAAGTTAATGTAGCAACCCTAGAACTCTTGGTTGTGTAATATTTGTTGTGGCTAAGCTAATGGCTATTGCATGACTTTACTACTCTAAATATAACAAGAGGGAAACATTCACCCACCTGAGGCTCTGTATTGCGTTTGTTACGCGTTCTTTTATTAAAGTTACTTTCACTTTCAGTTTTCACACCATTAAAAACTAAACAAAGGAAAAACTGGATTGGGGCAGCATCGTAACCATGAATTTTCATAAGTTGAGTGCATCATAAGTCGAGGACCCCCTGTATACGATGGAGAGAGTTTAGTTTCAATATTATCAAATTAATATCACACCCTTCACGAATATATTTCTTGACTCAGAAACAAATGTAACAAGATTCACAAAGATAATTCATGACTTACAAATAAATGT
>JBBIGC010016542.1:0-12922 GCA_037576955.1 Lepidarchus adonis | reverse complement strand
TGTGTGTGTGTGTGTGTGTGTGTGTGTGTGTGTGTGTGTGTGTGTGTGTGTGTGTGTGTGTGTGTGTGTGCACGCCTGACAGGAAGTATGACACATCGGATGCTCATTTGATTAAACAGCACACAGGTGACAATGGAAAGACTACTGCTGGTTTCCACATGACTTCATTCCTCCACTTCACTGTTTCCCTGCTACTGTACTTTTCGAGCAAATCTGAATACGAGTTGTGACTAGCACTAATATAAAATATAAAATGAGTGCAGCTTTGTCAAAATTTACACATAGATAATCAATTATCAACATAATAATACTGAATTAATTGCATGTTGCAGCTATGCTTAAGTATTATTTTTGGAATTTGTATGTATTAAAGTATTACTTTATGTACTAAACAAACTTTCTCCTTTTTCTGCACTTAGACCTTCAAAAAAGTTGATACTCTCAACCACCAAGTGTTTTATTTCAAATTTTCCCCAGGCAGTTATCATTTTTACTAAACTATGTAGCCAAATTCATAAAATGAGTGTAAAACGAAATATATTATTCTTGGCGAGCACCAGTATAAAATATTAGTTGCCAAATCACGCATTAATGCACAAACACATACCATCTAATAACACTTTAATACAGTGCCCTCCATAATGTTTATGACAAAGATATTTTTTATTTACCCTTCTGCTTCTCAGTATAAAATTAAATTAAAATTAAATCAAACAATTCAGACCTGAATAAAGTGCACATTCCAGACTTTAATTTAAAGTTATATGCATACAGTTGTAAATAACACTTACATGTTTACTTCATTTTCTGGGACCAAAATCTTTGGGACATAGTAATGGTAAAGCTCTCATGTCCCTTGAAGTCTGCAATTCATAGACATGACCAGATGCTGGGTGTGTTCTCTGATGATGTTCTGCTAAGCCTGTAGTGCAGCACCTTCAACTCCTGCTTGTTTTGGGGGCTTGTCTTCTTTAGGATATGGAAGGCATGCTCAATTCAATTTAAAGTTTTTTTACGCTTTGAGAAACTCCCATGTTGCTTTAGCAGTATGTTTGTGATCATTATCTTTTTGAAGAATGAAGCAGAGTTCAAATAATTTGGAGGCATTTACTCGAACTTGAGTGCATGAGATGTTTCTGTACACCTCAGAATTCATTGTGCATCTGCAATCAGTAGTTACATCATCAATGATAATAAGTGTGCCACCATGGTGCAGCATGTGCACCGCCACGTTTAACACCTTTTTATCATCACACTTTGCTCTCACATCAGTCTCTGACACAGACAAATGTTGGTTTCTGACTCTTTTAAGTACGTTTTTGCAAACTGTAATCTGGACATCCTGTTTTAGTGGTTTCTGTCTTGCAGTGTAGCCTACGCATTTCTGTTAATGAAGTCTCTAACAAAGACACACCTGCCTCCTGAAGACGGTTTCTAATCTGTTGACAGAAGTTTGAGGATTTTTCTTTACCGTAGTGAGGATTATTTTGTCATCAGCAGTGGAGGTCTTCCTTGGCCTACAAGTCCCTTTGTGATTACAGAGCTCACCAGTGCATTCTTCCTTAATCATATTCCAGGCAGTTGATTTTGGTAATCCCAGGGTTGGACCTATGTCACAAACGGTTTCATTTTTGTTTCTCAGTTCCATAATAGCTTCCTTTATTTTCATTGGCACAGCTTTTCCACTGAGTAACACCTGAGTAATCACAAACACTTGTGAAGCCAATTGTCCCAAGCATTATGGTGCCCTGAAATTAGGGGACTATAAAAATAATGTTTACTGTATTTTCATTTCTACATGGTAAAACTATGTAAACTATGAATTGTATGAATTATGGAATGTGAACTTCATCACATCTGAATTGTTTGATTTAAATTTTACACTGGGGAGCAGAAATTATATCTTTGCCCCAAATATTATGGAATGCACTGTATATCTGAGTATGTTTAAATGTCAAAACACAATAACTGAATGTTCATGTTTTAGTTTACTAGTGTTTCCACTCTAATGTACATACACTCATTGTTCGGAACATGCAGCCACTCTCACCTTTTACAAAATTGCTACTTGTGGCCAAAAAAAATACTTGTGACAATGACAATGTCTATAATGATACTATCTGTAATCTACATTAGTGCATTGTTGTGTATGTTTATGTATTTTATAACATTTATATATATGTTTGCTGTTGCATAAATTTTCATATTGTATCTGAATGCTATAGCTGTTTATCTTGCATAGTGAATAACACAGCTATACACCATGCAGTACATTGAAGTTTGTTTTCCCATTTTAACTCAGACAAAACTGACAAAACAAGTACATTTCTCATGGAAATTGCTGATATTGACATTTTTGAGTAAGCAAACATTTCACATTTCTTTAATACATTGCATGCAGATAACAGAGCTCTGGTTCATCCCAGGGGATACAGGCCCAAAACGAGACTTCGCCATCAATTTTGAGAATGTTGCTTCTTCTGAAGGCCACCAGACATCTACAACTGATTTAGAATGCGATAGTATATCTGGTCTTCAGTAGACCTTCACTTGCTTCTTATGGTTGCCAACATCAGATTTAAAATGCTAATGCTTGGTCCAACCCCTTCTTACCTTTAAGCAATGATCAAACCATGAATCACGGCTTGATCATCATGCTCAGACCGACTGGACTCTTCACAGTTTTGGAACCTCTGTTTCAACGCAAAAAAACTCCTGACGATTAGAATTGCAAGCAAAACACTAGATGTCAGGTTTAAATAAGTCAGGTTCCACCTGACAGAGGTTCTAATGAAGGCCACCTAATGTGGAACACCGGATTCTAACTTTGTGGTGTACCTTCTTTATTGTTTTTCTTTTATTGTACAATGATAATGTCTACAATCTGATTTTTGTGTAATATTTGGACTTTAATCACCTTTATCTTTCACCACGGTATTGTAGGTTACTCTGGATGAGAGCATCTGCCAAATGTGTAAAAAATATCTAATATAAATGACTTTGGTCATGCTTATAAGATTTTAAAAAATTTACCTGTACAGTATAATGTCAAGGCAAATGATACAGATTAATTAAGATAAGATTAATTAATACATATCTACATAATAATACAAGATAATACATAATCTGCTGTTGTTATTGACGAAACAGTTCACATAAACCCTTACATAAATAATCAGCTGTGTGCCCACCCTGGCAGCAAAGTTTTTTACATCATAAATAAAAAAGTAGTATTTGTAGAAAAGCTTGGTGTTTTTTCTAGGCCCAGGAAGGTTGAAATGTTTGAGCTTTGCTGAATTAAGGTTAATGGAAAGCATGGAGGCCTGGCTGTTTTTTCAAACAAATAGCCTTATAAATGTGATGTGCTTGGCTTGCAAGACACATAAGCTTTGGTTGTATGAAATGTGTAAAATTAATGTTCTTGCAACACTCTTGCATCACTCCAGTTTGGGTCTTTAAATGACTGTTTCAGTATGGCAACAGGATTTGTCTAAAAATAATTAACAAATGACAAAGTTTTCCACTGCTGTAAGATTTTTTGTTGGCATCTCACCAGGTGGCAAACCTACATGCAGTTATTCATCAAACAATTTTGAATGTTGGTTTGCTTCAGTGATGTAGAGCTTCATAAATCGCCTCATAAAGACTCATCCAAGACTGTCACATTCTCCAAACACACTCATGATTTCCACAATATAAGAATGTTTGATTTGATCATGTTCTAAACATTGAGGTAATGTGTCTGAGTGATATTTGAAAGAATTCACACATCATTCACAATGAACAAGCATCTTAGAGCATCTAAAGCAATTCCCATGAGTCATAATTTTTTACTGGTTCATGTTCCAAAATGCCTTCTTAACAAGCATTGCTGTTATGTTTTTTAGCTTCACTTTTCCCATTTATTATTATAACACTATAGAAAGTAGATGATGGCAGATGTTAATTTAACAGGCCTTTGAGGTTTGTTTTAATAAGGAAAAAATAAATGTATATATTTTTTTTTCCTTATTTTCCTTTGATAGTTTTATTTTGATTCAACTAAAACAGTTAAATTGCTTTTTTGAAAGAAGGAGTTGTTTCTAAACCTACAGTCCATGTAAAGTAAAAAAAATTATCTTGCAGAATAGGTTCTTGAGGTGAGGTGAGAAGTCATTTTATTGCTGTGCTATTCAACCAAGCAGAGGTTAGCAGTATTAGTCCTGCAGTATTAGCCTGAGGAGTTTGATGTGCTGGACTGAGATGACCTGTGCAGACTTTCAAGAAAGATCATTCTTAATCACCTGCAACATTGAGCATCTCTAACAGACTCTCTCTCTTCCTCTCTTCTTCCCTCTCTGTCTCTTGCTCTCTGTTCCACTCTGCTGCCTGGATCATTGTGATGCAAACCAATCCAGACATTAAAAATCTTCACCTCTACTTCCCCTTACCTGAGCTTAACTCAAATGCCCACCTGCAAAACAATCATATGTGGTAGGACCAAAACAGAAATGAACCAGATATACTCTGGAGCACATAAAAATATTTTTTTGTTTCTCCAACCTTTAAATACAAATGCTTTTGAGGATATATGTTGACATTCCACAAATTATTAATATTTTCTGGTTCTAATAAGAACTCTTGCTGCTGCATTCTGGATTAACTGAAGCTTGTTTATAGACTTACTGGTACATCCATAGAGTATAGCATTACAATAATCTAATCTAGGTGTAACAAAAGCATGTCTTTTTTTTAATCATGTGATGACATAATATTTCTTATCTTAGCAATATTCCTGAGATGAAAGAAGGCAGTCCTAGTTATGTTATCTACATGGGCTTCAAATGAAAGACTGGAGTCAATGATCACACCAAGGTCTTTCACTGCTGTACAAGATGAGACAGAATGGCCTCCAGAGTTCCTGTGTAATCCGACAGCTTGCTCTGAGCTGCTAGTGGTCCTATTACGAGTACTTCTGTCTTTTCAGAATTTAGCAGTAGGAAGTTTAGAGGCATCCATTGTCTAATGTTCTTTACACATTCCTCAATTACATTAAGCTGGTGTTTCTCATCTGGCTTTGCTGAAACATATAACTGTCTTCTGCGTTGCAGTGGAAATTAACTGTGTGCTTTCGGATAGAGTTCCCCAGAGGTATTCATGTGGAACATCAAACTTTACCTTACTATGAGCAGAGGAATCACCATTTCTATCTATGAACTGATAGTGATTAGTCAGATAAGACCTAAACTAAAAGAGGGCTGTTCCCTTTATTCCAACAACATTTTCTAGCCTGTCTTGTAGGATGATGTGATCAATAGTGTCAAAAGTTGCGCAACACAAGTAAGGAGATGCAGTCCTGATCTGATGCAAGTAGAAGTTAATTTACTACCTCCACCAGATCGAGGGCTTGGCCACCGCTGTGAGTCAAATCAAGTAAAGTCAATTTTATTTTTAAGGCGCTTTTTACAACTGCTGTTGTCACAAAGTGGCTTCACAAAATTTACAGAATCTGGGTCAGAGCCCCTACTGAGCAATGAACAGGCGACAGAGGCAAGAAAAAACTCCATAAAAAGTAGAAGGAAAATGGAATATAAATTAATAAATAAAAACTAACAATAGCAATGAGTCCAGTCTGAAGAGGCATCTGCAGTTTCGTGTGAGTTGAGATCAGGTAAGTGGTTCTGTCCATAAAAGCTCTCCTCAATAGGCATGAGTGGGTTCTATGAGCTTCTCAGTAACCCTACTGAATTCAGGATGATACAACTGCTGCTCTGAGAGGATCTGTGCAGATTCACTTTTTGTGATTACGAGTAAAATGTAAAAATATAAACATAAAAAACTTCAAAAGCTTTACATTTGTGGCCAGATTTTTGTGACTCTGGTGTAGATACCGATATCCAGGAGAACTCGCCTCATTTAGTGTTACATACTCATGAGGTTTGCTCCAAGTTTCTCCAAGTGATCGGAGATAATTTCATTAACAATAAGGGCTTTTGAAGTAAGAGATCTAACGGTAACTTTAGATCAAAGGTGCTGGCTTTACATTCAGTGTGATCTGCCTTTCTATTGATTCGGTAACTAGAACAAACAGACCCTTTAAGTATTTCTACATTTTTATTTAGTACCAGGAAACAGACACAATCTGAATATGACGGGTCTATGCAGCCAGCAGACTGTTGGTTTGTCTGCTCCCTGTCCTGGGCGCTGCATTGTCACCGATTTACTGTCCTGAGACTGTGTGCTATGCTGCAAGAAAGGAGAGCAGCACCTTTCAGAGTGGGATGAATACCGTCCCACCCGAGCAGGCCAGCATTCCTCTCAAAAATTCTCCAATTATCTATGAAGCCTGCATTGTTTTCCAAGCACCACCTGGACATCCATCAGTTCCCTCTCTCTTGAGTCTGTATGCGCACATCCAACGCTGCAATCTTAAAAATGTGGCATTAATTAATAGCCTGAAATATGTATTTTCAGCAGAATATCTCCAAATATTATATTATTATTCTTATAAATATTACAAATATTATTCGACTCATTGCTTCTCTGAGTTCTTGTTCATTAATTTTTTTCTATTTGTTATTACGGTTATTATGGTTCCCCTTCTGAGCCTTGGTTCTTTTCAAGGTTTCTTCCTACAAATCAGGGAGTTTTTCTTTGCCTCTGCCACCAATGGTTCTCGGACCCGGATTTTATAAACTCTGTAAAGCTGCTTTGTGACAACATCAGTTATAAAAAGCTCTGTATAAATAAAATTGACTTGACTTGACTAAATTACCACATAGTTTAGGCTTCAAGTTTATAGTAAAAGTAATGACAAATAGACGTGATCATGTGTTTTCATGACAGTGACAAAAGTAAAGACCAAACCTTTACTGGTAATTTAAGCAGTTTTATTACAGTGAATGAAAATAAACGGTTCATGACTGTAGAATAAATAAATACATCATAATTAAAGAGTTGATCAAAAAGTGAAATATTATCTACATTTAATAGATAATTGACTTTTGCCCAAACAATAAAAAAGTGGACTTAAACTGCAGCAATGAAAGTAAATTTCACTTTGAAGGGTAAAACAAACAATTCCCACAGCTGCTCCAACTTCTGCGGATGATGTATTGACCCCTCTGTCTGAACAAAGGCAAAGCGGAAGCACATTGTTCCACTGATGCATTATTAGCACAATATCTCAGGTACTGAACCAAGAAATCAGGCGAAAATAACCTTGTAGTAGATTCATCCAGTCTCCAGGCGTATCCTCCAACTGGCTGATTTGCAATTTATTTTACATGATGAGTAACAATGATTTTTATTTCTGATGGCTGATGGAGGAGAAAAGTAAAGTTAGATAAAGCAAGATCTCTTGTTTTTTTCCCTCACCTTTATGTAGCACTTGCTTATTAATGTTTTTTGATGTATATTTGACCTAATTTATAATGACTAGAATCACATTTAAACCAAAAACTACTATTATTATAAAATATGTCCAAACTCTCAGCTGTTTAGAAAAGAAGCCATGTTTGTAACTCACTGTAATTAAGTTACGGTTATAATATCCTGTCTACAGCATTGTGAAGAAAAGCGTCGCCAGTTCAAGTACGGGGTTTTGCCTGCTCTTTGGCCTACAGAGGAGAACTTTAATTAGAAATGGTGGCTATCTCCTGTTTATCATCATGTCAATGTTTTCAACACCTTTGATGGCAACATCTAAGAGGAGCTCAGAAGATAGGTAACCCCTCACTGGCAATTACATACAGCTTCCAAATTAAAGACACCTACACTGACATCCTTATATAAGCTGCCCTTCCATTAAATATCTATTTATGGTAGAAGCCATGAACAACCCCCTTACCCAGGTCTGTCTTCCACTTGCATATGGTTAATCAAAATTAAATAATTAGAGGCTCCGTCGTCTCTTAAATGGAGACCACTTCAAATGAAAGCAGAAAACATCTGGAAACGCAAAATTATTTCCATAAGAAGAAAAGCTGTTAGTTCAAAGGTGAATTTGTGGACTGATAGGAAATATTCATCATCTGTTTTCCTTTGTTTGTATTAAGTTTGCGATGCCTCATTGGGCATCTGTGTATCTGAGAAGAAAGGGGAAACATGTGACAGGTCAGTGTCCAGAGAGGTTTGTCTGCCAACCTCCAAAGATTTGTTTATATCATTGCTCAGTGACTCAGATGATCATTTTCATAAGGGATCAAAACTGACCTGTTCTGAAGCAAATTTACTGAAAAATAAAAATGATAAAATTTGGTACTAATTCGTTTTTGGGGGACGGGGGTGCTACTCAAACTCCATAGCAAAATATGGATATTTATCAGAGTTAATAAATTGGAAATTAAATTCAAGGTACAGACAATGCAAAATGTATATTAATTGTGTAAAAACATCTGTATTCTAATATTCTAATTCTAATATTTTTCAGTATGTGACTGTTGTTAAAATATTTTTATTTCACTTTTTTCTAATACAATAGATTAGCAGATAAGTTTCCTTGTTTTAAGCTTTATTGACATTTCTTGACAATTATCTGCTAAAGGAAAGGACCATTTGTCTAGATTAGATTACTTCAAATAAGTAAAAGCGCATTTAGGACTAAATACAATAATCTTACATTAGCCTTAAACTCACAATGACAAATATTAGATACAAAGACTCTTCACAATATAGAATATTGTTTTTGGACCTTTGGACCAGTCTAATTTCCGGGTTCTCATCAACAGCCCTGGGACCCAGTTTCAGATTTCCTCCCCCAACACACCGGAGCCAAATGGAGTCAAGTGTGTCACTAATTACATCATCTACTTGTCAGAGATCTTAAAGTCCAGGACCAGTCAGTTATTGAAGGTCTAGAGTTGAATAAGTCAGGCCTAGGTCTCATTAGAAGAACAACTTTGGGTTTCCTGAAGAACCATTGGGTTTTTTTTAACTTTTACATGATGTGCCTTACCATAAAAGGTTCCGTCCCATTTATAAACATGATTTTTGAAGGACTTCTTTTTACAGATGATCCAAAGTGCTTCTCCAAACATCGCTCTAATTGCACCTTTATTTTTAAGAGGCTATTACGTACATCAGCACAAGTTTGTCTATTGGTTTACTTCCTCTTAGCTACATGTTTTGATGTGCAACTGTTTTTTCAAGAGAATCATCACGTCTGTAGAGGCCATAAGGTCCAGGTGAAGCATGTGTCTTTAACGGTGCAGACACTTTATAGGGTAAATATTTATCCAGCATTAATATGTTTGGCTTCTTTCTAAGTAAGTCTCTCAGGGAGCCCTCACTTACTTAACTATTTGTCGCAAAATAGCATTGTGCCACAAAGCCATTGACTGATCTTCACTTCAAAGTGAGCCAGGCTTTTAAGGCAGCCTGCAAACATTCACACTGCCCCTTCCAGGGTCTTGAATTGCTGTTTTATTGAACCCGACACACAAAAGTGAAGGAATGAGAATCAGAAAAATCCTCTTCTACAGTCATGTTTGCAGATTAGTTATGATTCTATGACAGAAATGTCCTTTAATTACCATTTACTCCAAACTGGTTGGAATTTTAGAGATTTGTGCTCTGTTGCCCTCAGAGGACGAGCTGCTGTACTGTATGGGGAGCTGGGGAGTTTCTCTTTGCACCATTGTGACAGTTTGGGAATCCGCACACAGATGTTTCGGGCTCTAAGCCGTTGATGGCATCAACAAAAGCTGGGGGACGGCTCCCCAGCAGCAGCCAGAGCACATAGGACAATTTCAGCGTGAATATCCTGTGCTTTGAAATGCTTACCCCACTGCTTTGTCTCGTTTGACAGCTCTAAGTAAAGATTTCAAGTTTCCAGTTACTCCAGAGGAAATGCAAAAAAAGAAAGGAAGGCACATTCTAAGTGGTGAGGTTTGCCCTTTTGTGACACTGCTCTACTCCTTCTCAAAAATACCGCCATTAAACCCCAGCCATTCAGCTGCTACTACATCTATGGGCATCTACGGGATATGTACTAATCAATGAATAAAATAGATTCAAAGTGTTTTGTTTGTGAAATAAATGTGCATCCTCAATGCATTTTAATTGATTTCTTGAGTTTCAAATTTTGCAATCTTGTTCAAAACTTATCTACGAATGAATTTTTTTATACAAGAAAGATTTTGGCTTGTTTCCCCTATAGCACAGAGAAAATAAATGTTATAAAAATGCTATTTGAGCAGTTTGGCAGTACAGGTATTGTTTTAAGGTCAGCAAAGACATGTATCAGGCTTCAATATAATAGCATCCAAGTATCAACAAGTATAATTACGTTATTCCAGCAAACTTTAAACAGAAAAATCTCATAATGCAGAATGGAGTGGTTTTAAATGACTAGCGCATGCTGGAGCCATGGATGGGTAGGAACTTTTCCAGTATGAAGCACTATTAATGCTGAATGATCAAAGTTCTTAAAGATATAATATTACTAAAGGTCTGAAGATGGTGTTAGACGTGTGTGATGTGTACTAGTGTCAGTTTCCCATTTACAATGAACAATCTTCAAGCAAGGCCGACTGGCAAATCAAGATCATATTTGATGTAAAATTTGTCATTAGTATACATATTTAAATACCATCATATGCAAAAGTTTGGGAGCCTGGGTCAATTTGCATTTTGTCGACTTCCTTTATGGTTTTTACATGAGAATAAACACTGGAGTGTTTTTTTTTGCATGTTATTTATATATATGATATTTGTGTTTTCTTGTCATTTTTACTGAGTGTAAACTATAAAAGTTATGGCACTTAAAATGTGATATGTTAAACTACCATACTAATATGTACATTTCATTTCACAAACGTCAAACCAGGGAGGTTCAAACTTTTGCATACGACTGTAAACAGTCAGGAAGTGTCAGTTTGCTGAGACATGCCTGGAAACAATATTTCAAATAGCTTCACATTCTTTATTTAGAATAAAAATAAACATATATCACACTCTATATGGCTGTGAGAATCTGTATATACATTTAGAATAAGCTGGGAAAGGTGTGATGCATCCTCAAAATTTGTGTTGACAAGAAAGAGTTAAGTGCCAACTTCCCTATAGTATTTACAATACAGTAATGTACTGCAACCGTCAATGCCAAGTTCCATAGAGAAACATTTATATCTACTCTGCAATGTTATACACAAATTGTTGATAGAAAGAAATGAGAACAAGATCAAATAAAAAAAAATAACAGAGTATCCCAACCAAAATCAATCTCTTGCATTTTTTTCCTGTCAGATTAGTCCCACTTTCGAGGAGCTTCAGTTAAAAAACATCCGAACAGAGTGTCAGTATCTCTGGCACGTGTGAAGACTTCGAGAGGACTTGCTGTGGTCTCCTCTCTGCGTCCTGCAGGACAGGCCTTCCTCGCAGTCGCACCGCTGGAAGATCTCTAGTCCATGGGTTCCTTTCCGCTTGTGCTTGGTACAGACCTGACCCTCTTTTAAGACAGGTTTGCAGATCTTTGACCAAAAATGACGAGCACAGCACAGACCCTCTGCACAGTCAGACGATCTCAGACAGGTCTCGCCCTCAAGACCTGAAACACAATCAAAAGACAGAGTCAGACCTACACATACAATGGCTATGGTGTCCATTACTTCACTTCCTGGACTCTTAAGAACCTGTCCAGTGTTCAGTTTCACCCTCTCCTAACTGTGTACAGGACCTCACTTCAGTGTCTCAGCACTGAGGAACTCATCGGGTAATATATTTAGAGCATAAAAAACTGAATAATGTCAAAGTGGTTTGTTTATCGTGGTGTAAACACTGGTTATTAGGATTTACCTTTCGAGTTTTGAGGTAGAGCTTGAGTTGCTGCTTTGAACTGCACCACCGCTGTGTCGTAGTCCTCATGGGTGGTGCTGACGGGTACAAGCCCCTCGACTCCAGCTTGTAGAGCAATGTCAGGGTCGTTTGGTTGACACACTCCTGTTTAAAAAAACCATTAAGATTATACTCACCATGATTTACATAAAGAGTTTTATGATGTTAAGAAAACTCTAGGCTGTTTGTGAACGGTTAGTTCATCAGAGCGCTAGTTGTGAGCAGCTAAAATGTTTTGCTAGTTTATGGCCCAATGCCAGAGGTCAACTGTCGAATAATTTATCACATTGAAAGTGAAGATGTCTCATATTTTGATGGTGTTAAAAGTTTTTTCTACCGTTGTTACAGTGATTTCCAGCGCAACACATAGCATCCCGGATGCATCGCTTTCTCCTCTTCTTACACTGGAGGCAGGAACCGCGAGACTGGAAACAGAACTCGTCTTCCGCACACTGCTCGTCCACCACACACACAAGAGGCTGCTGGGAAACAGACAAAAACACTAAGAATTAGTGACTGAAAAGGTTTCGGAATCTGCCGATATGAAGGTAAAAAATACAGAATAAACACAGATGAGTTTGGCTAAATTTTGGGTGAAGTTACCACTTCAGACTTGAGCCTCAAAAAGTATTAATGGGACCTTGCAAACAACAATGACTTTCATTTAATAAAAATACAAACCTCCCACCTCCATTTAATGTGAACCTAATAGTTTACATCACAGTACCTGAGTTTAGAGTTAAAATATTCATGTTAAATGCCATTATCAGACAGTTGTCTCATATATAAGGACAACAACATGGCTCAGTCATCATGGGCTCCTCTTTACCATTGACCCTAGTGCGGTTGCCAACATCACACACAGTTGAGCAGAAAGCTGCCACCAGAAATTCATAACCCTGTATGTGGAGAACAGGTGTGTGTTTCTGGTTCTCCTCAGCTGAACTAACCCTGTATGTGGAGAACAGGTGTGTGTTTCTGGTTCTCCTCAGCTGAACTAACCCTGTATGTGGAGAACAGGTGTGTGTTATTGGTTCTCCTCAGCTGAACTAACCCTGTATGTGGAGAACAGGTGTGTGTTTCTGGTTCTCCTCAGCTGAACTAACCC
>JBBIGC010016487.1:0-12923 GCA_037576955.1 Lepidarchus adonis | reverse complement strand
TGTAACTCACACATCAGTGTTGTCATGTCTGAATTTATGCTGATTGTTCCTGAACCTGGAAGCAGCTTTGGACAAAATGAATAAACGTAAATGAAAAACTGTGAGTAAACAAATCTTATGTTTTACTGCTAAATGTTTCTTGCTCAGTGTTTGTGTGAAAAATCATTTTTTCATAGCATAGAGGGTTAGAATTGTCCTCATTGAATGGAGGAAGAATTTTAATCCTTTTTCTTTCCTCTTTTCAGCCTGAGGAGGCAACTTTGTGAAAATATTTAAAATATTAATCAAGTTGTGTCAGAGTAGAAACTGTGACTGATTATGATTATATTTGCATAATGTCATCCTTTATTAACCAACAATATATATCTGTAAATATGTTTATCTTTTGATGTGTTACTGGGTTTATAAAACTACATTCATGTAACAAACTGTAAGGAAGAATATATGATGGATAGAGCATAAACAGGAAGAAAAAAGTGTTGATTATTACTTACCATATAGTGGAAAGGGGGTGGGATTAAATAAGTTTATGCTTCATGCTCCTCCTCTTTGAAACATGTAGTTATTTATTATGATTATTGTTTTGTTTTCTTTTTGTCTTGTTTGTTTGTTTCTTCAATTATTTTTTGCAATTAAAGCAGTAAACACTGTTTCCTCACTTAGCTTCTCTTTAGAGCAGAGAACAGCAGAAACACAGGTCCAGTACATATATGATTGTGTTTTTGGACTTTGACCACTAGGTGGCGTCAGAGTTCAGGTTAGAAAGTGCTCAGATCAGTCAGTGGTCACAAACAGAATCTTAATTTACTGGATAACTGATCTAGAATCAGTGTTTGTACTAATTATTATAAACAGAGCCTGAATCTGCTGAATCTGGGATAAGCTCCAAGTGACTAAAGTTCTAGTTCAGAAAAGGAATGAATTGCTTTAATAGAGGAAAGGGGAAAAAGAAAGAATAATAAAATACCTTTGAATAAAAGCAGTGAGACGTCTGGTGACATTTGCTAAGTGCCAGGATTGACAGTTCCCCCTTTAATGTGTCGATTTAATAACAGACTCGTATAAATGTGACCAGTTCAGTTCCCAGAAAACCCTGTCTGTCAATTAGAGGTTATTAAAAATCCTGCACACGATGCAGATGTTCTTTTCCAGTTGAAAGGTTCAACCAAGAAAAAAATTGAATTTAAAAGTGTTGTTAACCCATCTCATTTACAAAAACAGCTCCAGAATCCATTCTGGTCTCTTATTTTCAGGTGTGTACAGAGGTCCTCGACTTACCATTCAGTCAGAATTCGTTTAAATAAGCGCCAACGTGTGTAATGCCCTGAGGCCATTTCTCTGTTAGTCCACCGGAGGGAGACAGTCAGCCACCTGAGGCTCTGTTATGCCGTTTTCTGCTTGTTTTATCGTATATACTGTGACTGAGCTGGGGGGGAGTTACAGCTGGTTGCAGAGGGGCATCATGGGAGTGGGGAGTGTTAAGGTTTTATGTGTGTTATGGCTTGTGGTGGAATGTTACAGGAGATCTTGTGGATTGGCGGTTGAGGGCTAGACCCACCACGAATGTGCTTGGTGCTCAGTAAATAACCCAACGGGTTTCGCCGTCCAACGCCATGACACTGGGGGATTGTGTGATATTTGCATCCTCTCTGCAGAGGGAGTTCTTTTTAGAGCTGGTAAATAAACTGGAAGCGGGCCGCGTCCTGTTTTCGAGCACTAAACCCTTGTGTGAAGTGTCCTTCCTTTCCCTCGATGAATTTATACATAACCTTTAGGCACCAACCACCATCTTAGATTTCTAGTCACCAGTGCTGGTGCTGGAGTAGAGGTGGAAGGCTGCAGGAGTTGTGTTGGTGACCAGTTCATTGAGGAAAAGAGAGGAAATACTTTAGAAATTCAGACCAGTTGCTATTTTCATTGAGGGAGATGCTCGGGGCTCAGGTATTCCAGTAAGAAGTGAAACCTACACCAGGGGAATTCTGCACATTCATCACAGTGTCAGAACTGGCCATCGGCTGAAACTGAAGTAGATCATTCACACAAAGCAAGTTTTTCCCTCCTTTTTCCACCATTAAATAGATGCAATACAGAGAAAGGCTGGTAAAACAAATGCTATCATATGCTCCATAATTATTGGCACCCCTTAAGATGTGTTAAAATCCTTCAAATAAATTCAGTCTTTATTGCAGAAGCATATTCTCACACTGAAAATTGTAGAAAAATTTAACCTTCAACTCAAGTGAATTTTAAGGTAAAAATTGTAATGTAAAAAATAATTTCCTAATGTGGGATTTTTTTCCACTGAATAAATGTACTTGAATTAATGGTTGGATTTTACTTTTTTTATTGTGGTCCTATATTATTTGGAAGACAACTGAATTTATTACAAGCTAAAGATCACATCTTAACCAGGAGTGCCAGTAATTATGGAGGGCACTGTATAATCTGTATGGTGCTGAGTCCTGAGCCACTAGAGTGAAGAACCTACAATATAACCCCCCAAGAGCTGAAGGGGGTTAACACTATCGCTGGAATAACCCTCAGCCCCTTCAGCCATATATTCTCCATTGGTTTAGGACAAGATCAAAGGCCTATGATGGTGATACATCCACTACGTAACATAACTCATTGGACATCGACATATACTGTTCATATACTATAGTATATATTTAATGAAACTGCTTTCAGCTCTTACCTTTGATTATGCTGTCATTGCAAGTTTGTCTAATCGGATGTTCCGGACTGACATGGTAGCACTATAAACCCAAGTGCTTTTAAAGAGAAGTTCATTGTACTCTCTATTCTTCTTTCAGACTGCAAAGAGGAAGCAGCTTAGAGAAATGAAGCACATACGGCTTGATTCATTTCATTGCATTTCATTATTGTTTGAGGAACTTAAAACGGTCTTGGCTTAATATGTTAGATAAGAATTCATACAATGTACATGCAGGGTCAAACTGTTTTCAGAGGAAATCTTTATGTATGTATTCACCCCTGTTTTACTAGTACCTGTCAACAAAAGCTCATCAAACAATGTCTCACTCATTCGTCAGGTTACTCGTAATTGTAACCATTCCTAACCATTTCATATTATTGCTTCCTCTGAGAGAAATTTTATTTTTAATAATAATTTTATTATTTAAAACAATTCTGACTGAGTTTGTTTATATATTAAATGTTAATAATTATGCAGATATTGAAAAACTGTTGATTTCTCTTTTAACAGACCATAACGCACATATACTGTATACTGAGAAAGTAAAAAAAAAAAGCCTAAATATTTTGACTAACCTTCCACATGTTGGCTTTTACATCATGTAATGTGATGTGATAACTGCAAAACACTTGCTTTCGGAGTTAATACACTGAAAGTCTAATCAAACGTAAGCAGAGGTGGACAAAGTTTCTAACTTCAGTACTTAAGTAAAACTACATATACCACTAGTCAAATGTTACTCCAATACAAGACATTCAGTCAAATTTTTACTGAAGTGAAAGTACTGAAGTAGAAGATTTGTTGCAGGAGTGTCCACACTTTTTGGCTCATGAGCTACTTTTAAAATGACCAAGTCAAAAGGATCTACCATCAATAAAAATGCTATAGAAAATTAACAGTTTGATTTTGGTTTCATACTTGGCCCAGTTCCCTCACTCATTTTAAGACTCTTTCTTTAGGAGAAATAACCTGGAAGTTGCTAACTAGATGATTTATTAGCTGGAGTTTCACAGTCGCTCATGCGATTGACAGAGCATGTGCAGTGACTCTTGTTACAGGTCTCTGATTGGCTGTACTATATGTCAATCATCTGTGAATCGTCACAGTGGGGATGGATGATTGGCTAACACCCTTTTTTAATGATATGCGATCTACCCCACACTTCCTGTACTGTAGTGTATTCGGTGGTTCGCGCTTCACTCGTTTTTTTATGTTGCGTGGATTCACAATTATTTTGAAAGGCAGGGCTCCGCCATCAACTCGTTCTCTGAAGTTACTCTGAAAGTTACGAGTAACAAGAACCTTGACAGAAATGTAGTGAAGTAAAACGTATGGTTTTGTCTTTCAAATGTAGTGAAGCGAAAGTTAAAAGTTTCTAAAAAAGATACTCAAGTAAAGTATAGATACTCAAAAACTGTACTTAAGTAAATGTACTTCATTACTGTCCACCTCTGTACATAAAGTAAAAGGAGTCGCGTAAATAGAAGTGTAACAAACTAAACATATGACGCTAATCGTTGTTCTCAGCTTTTCACCCTCAAAACAAGACGAAATCCCCGCTCCTGTGTGACGTCATCATTCTTCGCCAATCAACCGTTTGTGTGGATCTCGTCGTTACGCCCATCTGAGGTGCCGTGTCCAAATTGCGCGACGCTATTGGTTGACACACACGTCAGTCATCGGATTACCGGCATCGTGGTAGGTTGGCACGAAAGAGGTGAAGGACGCGTCTCAATAGGCTCCCTACACCCTTCGTAGTGCACTACGGTGGCCATTAAAGAGCTGTTTCCACACCCAATCCGTGCACTTACAAGTCAATAAAGGTGGCGTTTGGGATTCGCCCGGGGGGTGTTCGCGCTAGGGTTTCTCCGTTTGTCTTTGGCCGCGGTCGCGCCTCCTCCGCCCGAAGCAGCGTGACGTTGTCGTGAGAGGTGCACACACACATACACAGGTTTCTACTCGCGTGAGATATTTGTTTCACACCTTTTCCGTAAGTGCGCGCGGCCGCTGAGGGACACGGACGCGTGTCTGGGGGAGTGGGGTTGTGTGATGCCGCGGGGTCGCGGACAGTAGCGCCCGTTTTACCCGCGTTTCCTCTCCCCGCGTCGGTATGTGATTAACACGGGCGGGCGGCTACAGCACAGCGTCACATTTCAGGCTCGTTTCCGCAGCCGCACTGTCCCGCTGTACACGCGTGTTTTTCTGCGGAGGTGCAGGAGACATGGGGCTGCCCGCGCTGGAGTTCAGCGACTGTTATCTGGACAGCCCGCAGTTCCGAGAGAGACTCAAATCCCACGAGCTGGAGCTGGACAAGACCAACAAGTTCATCAAGGAGCTGATTAAGGACGGGAAGGCGCTCATTCAGGCGCTGAAAAGTGAGTCAGAGCATCTTTCTATTGTGCAGTAGCGGGGGGCACCCGGGAGTGTGGAGCTCACTGACTGTAAAACTTTTTATACGTTTTCTTTTCCTGCAGCTTAAACAAAAATACCTGATTTCAGTACTTCAGTGAAAGTACAGACACCACTTGTCAAATATTTCTTCAATACAAGTGAAAGTCATAGTCACATTTTACTTTTCCAAAAATACTTAAGGATTAAAAGTACAAAAGTAAAAGATTTATTGCAGGGGTGTCCACAATTTTTTGGCTTGGAAACTACTTTTAAAATGACCAAGTCAAAAGCATCTACCATCCATAAAATGTTTTTTTTATATATATATATAAAAAAAATCATCATTACGATGATGTCTTTAAACTTTTAAACTGAATGGAATTGCATAATCCGGATATAGTTCCTTATCTTTCTCTTTCTTAGTTTTTTGGTGTGTAGTCAGTGTTGTACTTTTTAATGAACAGTCTGATTTCTGTTTCATACTTTGTCCAGTTCCCTCACTCGTTTTTAGATCCTTTCTTTAGAAGAAATAAACTGGAAGCCGCTAACTAGGTGATTTATTAGCTGGAGTTTAGCAGTAGCTCGTGCGATTGACCGAACGTGCGGTGATGCTTGTTACCGGTCTCTGATTGGCTGCAGTATATGTCAATCAGCTGTCAAACGCCACAGTGGGGATGGATGATTGACTAACACCCTTTCTAAAGTATGTGATCTACCCCACACTTCCTGTATTGTAGTGTATTCAGTGGCGCTTCACTCGTCTTTTACGTTGCCCGGTCTCGTGTGCGGTACAGTTTATTTTGAAAGGCAGGGCTCCACCATCAACTCGTTCTCTGAAGTTTCTCTGAAAGTAACGAGTAATGACAGAAATGTAGTGAAGTAAAAAGTACAGTTTTGTCTTTCAAATGTAGTGAAGTGAAAGTTAAAAATTTCCCAAAAAAAGAGGCTCAAGTAAAGTCTGTACTTAAGTACAGTACTGAAGTAAATGTACTTTGTTACTGTTCACGTCTGAAAATAGTTAATGCTTTTTTAAATATGCATAAAATTACTGTTGGCCTTCCTAAGAAATATAATCACTGCAGGAGGCGGAGCCCAGGTGATACGAAGAGAGGATTAGTTACGGAAAGTGAGGTGGGTCATTGGAGACCGGCCTTTACTACAGGCCGGCGTTTACTACAGACCGGCATTTACTACAGACCGGCGTTTACTACAGACCAGTGTTTACTACAGACCGGCGTTTACTACAGACCAGTGTTTACTACAGACCGGCGTTTACTACAGATCAGTGTTTACTATAGACCGGCGTTTACAACAGATCGGCGCTGACTACAGACCATCGTTTACTACAGACCGGCCTTTACTACAGACCATCGTTTACTACAGACCGTCCTTTACTACAGACCAGCGTTTACTACAGACCAGCGTTTACTACAGACCGGCCTTTACTACAGACCGGCCTTTACTACAGACCGGCCTTTACTACAGACCATCGTTTACTACAGACCGGCATTTACTACAGACAGGCCTTTACTACAGACCAGCGTTTACTACAGACCGACGTTTACAACAGATTGGCGTTGACTACAGACCGGCCTTTACTACAGACCGGCCTTTACTACAGACCAGCGTTTACAACAGATCGGCGTTTACAACAGATCGACATTGACTACAGACCAGCGTTGACTACAGACCATCGTTTACAACAGACTGGCGTTTACTACAGATCGGCGTTGACTACAGACCAGCGTTTGCAACAGACCATCGTTTACTACAGAATGGCATTTATTACAGACCGACGTTTACAACAGACCGACGTTTACTACAGACCGACGTTTACAACAGACCGACGTTTACTACAGACCAGCGTTTACAACAGACCGGCGTTTAATACAGACCAGCGTTTAATACAGACCGGCGTCTATTTATCATAACATTTCTCCAAACCCGGCGTTACGGGTGTTAATAAGAATTGGGTTATTATTATTATTAGATATTATATTATTAGAAGATCTACTGTGTTCATACTATCAGCTGAACAGTGGCTCCAACACTGGGCGTCGAGCGACTTAAACATCAACATTGACTTAAACACTTTAAACACCAACAGCCTTGTAAACACATGACTGTTCTGTCATTTCACTCTGTGATAAAAGACTTCCATCCGCAGACCGAGGCCTGAAACATGTTAATTTTGTTCACATATACGAATGTTGGATCCTGTAATTCCGCACAGATGGGTCGTGGTTTAGCTGGTGATCTCTGGATGGAACGTTAAATGTCATGTGAAGAGGTAAAGTGTGTTATTCAGTCGCCAACACCCAAAATACAACCAGGACAACGGTCATTTTGTTCTTAAACTAGGCCACATTTTTACAGCTTCATGTGTTTTATAGTGAACGTGGCTTAAAGGGTAATTACACTTTTTTATTTCAACATAATTTAATCTTTAGACTGTGAAAGTGGGTTGAACATCTGCAGAGCTTAATGCCACTAAAACCTCCCTTATAGGAACCGTTCTCAAAATGGTTGTGAATACACTGCCTGCTGCCTGAGTCATTATTTTACAATGATTTTGAAGAGTTTTGCCATGAAACATTATTTTGCATTGTTCTTACAATGGGTAATTAGAGTCAGAATAGTACTCAGAGAAAATCACATTTCAAAGGAAATCTAAAGCTTTTTTATTTAAAAGGGAATATTTTAATAATAATTGGCGATAGTGGGAAGTGAAAGCTTGAGTTGGTTTGTCCAGTTCCTTTATGGTCAGACCCTGTGTGGTGGTAGAGGAAGTAAAAATCTGGTTCTATTCACCAGAAACTGACAATAGAAGTTACACACATATGCAAATTGTTGTATAACAGTGTTTCTAACAAATGTTTCTCAGATTTTTAAAGTGAATTTTGGACACGGCCTCTCTAATCATGTTTTAATGTGTCTGTTATTCTTTATTCTCATTATGGGCCTTTTTTCTAATTTTAGTGTGTAACCATGACTCGTGTAGTGATGTAACATGGTAATTAAAATGGCATAACCTCTGATTATCCTTTGAATAAAACAGGTTTTCATTTCAGCTCCTGATTACAGAGAGAACCTTTTTAGAATCGCATCTTATCTCTAATCTACTACTGTATCTGAGCCACAATCAAAAATGAAGCAGCCAACATGGTGTAACATGCGTTTCCTTTACAAAATCTCCTTCCTCCTGGAGAATAGTCACATCTTTCCCTTTTTCTGTGACTCACTGCTACTATCTCTCTTTTCACTTTCACTCTTTATTGGGGGGACTCAGGGGGAAAGGCCTGTGGGGACCCCCCCCCCCCCCCCAGTTCTCCCCACCTCTCCTGTCACTGGTCTTGATGGATTGGCGCCGAGCTGCCTCGGGCACGGCAGCGCGGCTAATTCTCTGAGCAGAAGTGTTATTGGGCAATTATCTATTCAAACATTAGCATTTCACAGAGTCGCCATAGCAACAGTATCAGAGGTGGACAGTAGCGAAGTACGTTTACTTAAGTACAATTTTGAGTATCTGTACTTGAGTCTGTTTTTTGGGGAAACTTTCACTATACTAGATTTAAAAGACAAAACTGTACTTTTTACTTCACTGCATTTCTGTCATTACTCGTTACTTTCAGAGAAACTTCAGAGAACGAGTTGATGGTGGAGCCCTGCCTTTCAAAATAAAAGTACCGCACACGTGAGACAGAGCAACGTAAAAGACGAGTGAAGAGCCACTGAATACACTGCAGTACAGGAAGTGTGGGGTAGATCACATTTCATTCAAAAAAGGGTGTTAGCCAATCATCCATCCCCACTGTGACATATAGTGCAGCCAATCAGAGACCTGTAACAAATGTTCAGTCAATCGCACGAGCTACTGCTAAACTCCAGCTAATAAATCACCTAGTTAGTGACTTCCTGTTTATTTCTCCTAAAGAAAGGATCATAAAGTGAGTGAGTGTTGGTAGATCTTTTTGACTTGGTCATTTTAAAAGTAGCTTGCAAAAAACGTGGACACAAATAAATCTTGAATTTTTGTACTTTTAGTACTTAAGTATTTAAGTACTTCAGTAAAATGTGACTGTATGAGTTTCACGTGTCCTTAGCTGCACAAAATGATAAAATAATTCCAATAATGGTGATTTTCGAGGTTTCGCTGGACAAGGTTGTGGGGAAAAAAGGGCAACACACAATTCCTGTTCTACAAATATAAATAATGTGGTAAAAATAATGCAGGTTCACTTGTGTTAATACATTAGAGATGAATTTTTGATAGCAGCACTATTAAATTACAGTCTGTCTTCCTCCATTGTTCCTGAATAAGCTCAGTGCTAATGTTTCTGACTTTGTCTACAAGAGCCAAACATGGTCTGAAGGAGATCTGTGACCTTCTTACGAGTGTGATCAATACAATATTTACAGTATTGATACATTTCTGTAATTTTTATGGTGTAGAAATAGATTTGAGATCTTTCAGTAAAAACTCTGCGTTATGTTGTTTCTTGGAGCTGGATGTTGCTCCAGCTGTGCTTTCCTCCCATGAGGAAGAGAGATGGACATAATCATTTTGCCAGTAGAAGCAGAACATGCAGTAGAACCAGGAACCAGGACGTGTCCCATGTTTCCTCATCTTTTGCTCGACGTTGCAGTGAAATTCCGTCCACTGTAAATATATGGTGTGAAAAGAGGGAAAAAGTAATAAATTCTGATTGAAATTAAGCAGCAGCAGATAGAATAAAAATATCAGTCATGTGGAAGTAACACCAAACTCAGGAGCTGAAGAAGAAAGTCCCTCCCTGTGAACATGGCACTGCCATCTGTAGGCACAGCTTTTGAAATCCTGATCAATTTCCTTAACGACAGAGCGAAAATGCAAACAGTTAATAAAAATATTAAGTTTCTTGACAAAAATCGATACAAACATTGGAATTCAGTGCCAAGCATAAAGGAATTTATTGTCATAATCTGTTTTAGGTCATTTATTTTATGTGAACTGCTTATTTCAACACTATGTTCAGAATTTTGACACTGAGCTGAGGTTCGTGTGTTCATCAGAAAAAGCTTTATAGTAAAGTATCTGTCTTTGTGTAGAACCTCTTTCCAGGTTTAATCTATACAATAGTATGAATGGATAAAATTAACTCTATTTTCTGGAAAGGGTGGTGCTTATGCGTCCTGTAGTTAAGTGTAATCTGGAAAATACATCACCAGTGTGTTTCTCTCTGAAACCGGAACATTCTATAGTGTACAATAACACTGTGGAGGTCCATTCATCATTAAATATTCATGAAGCGTAAAGGGCATTTTACTTTTTTGGTGTAAAAAGAACAGAAATGATCTAATTTGATTGTTTTGAGATATGAGCTGATCTTTCTGAAGGTGGATTGTGAGTTGAGATTGTAAGAGAATACTGTATGGACACTGTACAGTTATAAATGAGTTTATTAGGTGAAGATTAAAGCACTGGGAGCAGTGGAGCTGATTTTATGGTGAATCTGAAGAGGAGACAATAGAAACCTTGTGAATACAGAGCTCTCAGAGCACACTGGTGAACAAAGAGAGTGTGTGTGTGTGTGTGTGTGTGTGTGTGTTTCTGCATTAGTGCTTTATAAGGAGTGAGGCAGTAAAGAAATTAGGGCAACCGTGAAGTTGAATTGTTGTCGCTCTATAATCTTCGCTCTCTCATGTCTGGAGGCGATTTATGATCAGACATGTTGTTTAATCAGACAGCAGACATGTCATATGGAGAATAAAGTCAGATTATGTGCCGTAGGATTATTCCATATCCTCTCTAATGATGAAATTCAGACATTATATGAGATTATGGCTACATTACCCTATACCCCTAAAATGATTAAGTAAAATCTACAAGGTTATTTCTCCTAAATGAGGACACATATCTGGTACATCTGTTTATTTTGTTGATATGAAATTATTGTGAAAACCGCTATCTTTTGTGGTTTGCGTATCAATGTTTATTCAGAAAATAAATTATTTCCACAGGGTGAACTTATTTTTTCACATGACTGCAAGTGAGCACATAGCAAAAGAAAGAAAAGACAGATAAAGATAAAAAAGAGGTAAAGTCTGGCCTTAAAGTATGAGCAGGTGCAAGAAACACAGACTTTTTCTGTTTAGAATCAGAACAATTTTATATTATTTATAATTATATATTTTTTAATATTATTTTAGAAGTATTTTTATATTTTATATATTTTTTATTTTTTGTTGTTAATGTTATTTAGATTTACTTAACATTTATTATAATATCTATCTATCTATCTATCTATCTATCTATCTATCTATCTATCTATCTATCTATCTATCTATCTATCTATCTATCTTTATTATATTTATGTTTTTAGATCACTAAGCCCTTCCATACTTGCCTATTCATTTACAATAAAAAACTGAATTCTGAAATATAGTCAAACCCAGTACAGACTTATTCTAACGTTATTAGAGCTGAACCCTGATGTCCTGATACAGAGAAACACTATCACTGCTCGTGGGTTCACACTTTGACTGCATAGAGTGTGAAGATTCATGGGATATATTCAGTAGATTAACCACACAAACACAACGCAATCGTTTTCTTTGCGCTCATCAGGATTTCCGCAGAAATTGACCCTAAGAAACGCAACACGTGACATTTTTGGACGCCACCTGAACACACAGCCAAACAAACACCAGCTCTCAAAGCCCTTGTGGACAGTTAGTTGGTCAAACAGCGTTGTTTCTATGTGTTGATCGATGGTCCATACACCAAGCAGACCAAGGATGCATCAGTGATTGGTCCATCATATGTTCATGTCACCAACAGCAGCAGCAGTCGACCTGTAGAATAAGCACTACTGACCGTGTTCAAGGCTATAGTGCTAAAACGGACGAGCTATTTTGACGAGCTATAGATGGAGAAATGCACACACCTGAGGTTAACAAGGTAAATGAAGGAAGGAAATCTGTTCTACAGCCTTTCACAGCAAGAGGCGAGGTTACATTACATGTGTATGCTTGGTAGTTATTTTTTTGAGCATTGTCACGAATGCAAGCACTGGAAATTATTAAAAGGAAGTAATGGCTGTGCTTGCCACGTCATTAAAGGATAAAAGTTGCAATTCTTGCTACAGATGTCCTCATAGATCAGTATTCGGGCCTAAACCTTATTCTTTATTTTATGTCCCTCATCTCTAAGGTGCTGTAGAGCTTTGTGGCAGCGTGCGGTTTAAATATTAGCAGTGTGGAAATATTTTTAACTGGAAAATGAAAGCAGTACAGTGGCCATGTGTAACATCTGTAATACAAGCATTTTGTGAGGCAGTAGTAACAGCTACAGTGAGTTTAGTCAAATAACCGCATCGATGCAGCACACATTGGAGGACACGTCGCCTTGCAATTAACAGGTGATTTAAACCAGGTGTGTCTTCAGGCTCGACACCACTGCCCTACCAGAGCTTTACAGCAAGTCTTATTTTATAAGATCGTTTTGCGGGACAATGCGAGAATAATCAATAATTGGCTTCTTTTACCGTCTCCTTTGTTTGTCCTTATATGTTTGTGTTTCAGGTACATTTACATGTTCGTCTCATGTTCCCATTCTCCATATGAATCCACGGTGGAATTCTTCCCAGCAGGCTAAGCGCAACTGAGGCCAAATGTTATTAATGGAGCATTTCAAGTTACAATATACACTTCCACATTAGTCCCCAGCCATAGGCACGCACTTGATCTCTATAAGATAATGAAGAAGAGAGAGAGAGAGAGAGAGAGAGAGAGAGAGAGAGAGAGAGAGAGAGAGAGAGAGAGAGAGAGAGAGAGA
>JBBIGC010016469.1:0-12925 GCA_037576955.1 Lepidarchus adonis | reverse complement strand
AGGGGTGAAATTAGATTCTTCTACTTCAGATCAGTAAATTCAGTAACACTGCAGATAATAACATGGGGATTATCTTACAGTTTTAAACATAAATGAGCTTTTTCTGCTGCTTATAGAATGAGGCGACCTATCATTGGGGAAATACAGTGGTGTGAAAAAGTGTTTTCCCCCTTCCTGATTTCTTTTTGTTTGTCACACTGACAACTCTAATAATAATAATAATACATTATATTTATATAGTGCATTTCACAAACGTAATGTCGCATAAATAAACTAATTTATTTGTCTCCTTTGTCAAATCACGTTGTCTGAAATATCATATAGAACTGCATTATTATTCTTGTTTGCAACATCACTTGTCTCCTTTGTGCAATATCAATTCTGTGCAATATAACCACTTTTCACTTTATCTTTTCACTCATGTTTAATTTCTCAGTGGAACCTGTGACCTTCCTATTAGAAGGGCAATTCACCACTGGACCACCACTGCCTGCGTAATCACATTTACAACATTTACTGTATACGTGTTTGCTCAGGTCAGAACACCAGCTGTTGGGTTGGGACGTGACTGACCACTGAGAAACACCATGGAATATGACCAGGAAGGACCTGAATACAGATGTTTTCTGGAATGAGATTCCAAAACTAAGCAAATACAAAAAATAAATGGAACCAAGGCCGTGTGATATGGACAAAATTCTAGTATTGCGGTTACACTGCCACATTTTGGCATTTAAATGCATTTTCAGTCCATTAAAGGGCCCATATCATCACTTTTCTAGAACCGAAGTGCATTATTATCATTCCTTTCCAAATATAAGTTCACTCCATATATGGAAGGTAAGCTCTAAAACAGCTTTTCAAACATTAGTATTTGTGATGTCACAAAAGCAGCTCTTCACAAACATTCCCTTGTTCAGTTTAAAGCAGCTAAGCCCCACCCACTGAAGTCCTATGGAGTGTATCATCGTCATGCTGCATGTTAAATGAGCTGTAATGCGGGGCAGCCAATCAGAAAAGAGGACATTTACATATATTCTTAAAGGTACAGTCAGTTTTAATTTTAAGGATTGAAAGTGGTCATGTAAGAATGAATAATATTTTTGGCACACAAACATGATGGAGTGAATGCAACAAGAGGAAATGTAGAGAACTGGCCCTTTAAAAACACCTCAGCCAATCAGGGGCTTTAACAGTTAAAGATAAACAATGGGTTTTAATGGATTACATGAACACCGGTGCATCAAGACACCCAGTTACTCTCGACTGGAGCTGTGATTAGTCACCATGTCAAAAACACTGTGATTGGTTAGAGGCTCATTTGCATATTAGAGCTGCTCATTATGACATCACCATAAGCGTTAACATATGACAGAAAGTACTGAGCAGTTTCCTGTCCACATATGGAACCGTAAAAATATGCTAATTTCTTTTTGTGACATCACAATAGCCAACACATTTACATATGGTCGTTTATTTACCCTACAGTAAATTGGTTATAGAGTATAAACAAGTTATGAGAAATGATAACGAAATACAGTAGAGGCGCAATAAAGGGCAGCCAATCAGAAGAAAGAATAGTAGCATAGAATTATAGCCATTCATTCTGTTATATGTTGTTTAACTTTGCAGCCAACAGGACAGAGCTCATATTCATATTCGTACAGCAACAATAAAGAAAATGACCATGCATACATTAATTATGACTGTTTTATTAATCACGAATAATAATTATGACATTAGTTAATTGTTAAATACAGGAAAGTGCAGTGGTTAGTGGGGTCGCCGCACAGGATAGATCTGTGGACTGTACAAGCTCTCCCTGTGTTTCTGTTGGTTTCCTCCGGGTTCTCTGGTTTCCTCCCACTGTCCAAAAGCTTGTGGTTTAGGTTGACTGGCTGAACCATAGATCTGAGTGTGTGTAAATGATTGTCTGTCTCTATGTTGCCCTGTAACGGGTTAGTCTCCTGTGCCTTGGGCCCAAAGTCTGTTGGGATCGGCTCCAGCTTCCCCACGACCTGAAATGGAAACACAGGTGAAGTGTAGGACATGGGCCCATTAAGAAGAGGGAACATTTACTGTAAATGATTGTGAGGATTTGTCAAAAGAAGAAGAAGTCAAACCTGAAAGCACCTCGTTGGCTCAGGGTTTGCAGGCCAGCAGGTAAAAGTAGGGGACGTCCATAGTGACCTCTGAGTCTGTGGACGCCACTTTCATCGCAGACAAGAGTCTAAATGGAGAGATGGAGAAAGGTCAGGGTTCGATAGCCGTGGAGCACAAAAACAGGCTTCCACATGGATGAATAGATGGAAGAATGGATGGATTAATGGAAGGAAAGAAGGTCTGAGCTCCAGCACTAACAGAATTACAGGAACTTTCTTTCATAAATCAGTGGAACATTTATGAAGGTAGACACCTGCTCATCCAGGGCTCCTTCTGAAATCAAGGAACAACCTTTAGTGATGAAGGTGCCAGACTGGAGGTAGTTCCTCTCCTCACACACACTCCTGTCAATCAGGTGGTAAGGGAAACCTGGTGCGTTTGAGCTTGGAGATCACGAACCTGAGTTGGACACCAGTCCTCCAGGTCCAGAGTTAGACCTGCCACAGAAGATAGTGTACCCATAAGCCTCACCTCTGTGTGAAGTCCTGGGCCAGTCTGCAGGCCTCCTCTGGGTCCTTCTGTAAGAACCGCTGGTAGGAGGAGAACGTCTTCACCATGCCTATGTATCCAGAGAGAGGAACAAGCTTCCTAGCCAAGTAACTGGGCTCCCTGGAGAAGGATCAACACAGGAACCCACAGAAACATCACCATTAGCTTCCAGTCAAGCTTCAGAGGTGAAGCATTTTCACTGGTCTTCTTATTTAACTGTGCACATTAGATACGGTTACATTCAGACAGGTTACACTCTGCACTTACAGGACTGTGCAAAAGTCTTAGCCCCCTACACACATGGTTTAAAGCCATTGATCTCAGCGTTGAGGGTCTTTCTACAGTGAAGCAGTAAAAATTATCGAGTTTGATCTGTGTAACGATGTGTAAAAGTCACTGAGATGATGTGAGCTGGTTAGAAGAACAGGTTTGGTTCCAGATCTCCTCTCCAGGTCTCCAGCTATCGCATGGATGTGAAGCTCCAGCAGAACCTGGTTTAATGGAAGGAAGGACTGATTGAGGCCAAACCAGGGATTTGATGGCGACTACAACAGAGGAGAGATCTGGACATGGTTCATCTAACAGCCAGTGTTCTCTGTGTTGTTTATAATTATACAAATATAAATGTTTTTTGGAGAGAAAAAAGCTTAAATATATAATTTACTCAGGTGCACAGTACTGTACAGTTTCTCATAAAAGTGAGTACACCTCACATTTTTATTTTATTTTTACTTGTATTTATCAAGGGGTTCTCAAATTTTTTCATAAGACTGTATATACAAGTTACATCGGGCTTGACATACGGCGATTCGCCAGCTCCCATAAATGAATTAAAAAATAAAAATTCTGTCATTCAAACGTACACCATTTGTAGCGTAAAAACAAAGTTAGCTCTGGAACTATTTGGCGAGCGGAGTGGAGGAATACACATGGCGTCACGCGGTCTTACTATACTATAGCAGGAAGACAAAACTGTTCAATCGCCATTTTGGATTTGCCAAGTGCTTATTTCAACTTATGGTGAAAATCATATTACATCGCTTTCTGTGGAACGGATCTCAGATGTAAGTTGAAGACATGTAAACTGTATACTGGTATGTTGTTTAGGAAAACATTGTATATATATAAAAAGTGAAAATCTCAATATATGGAATGAAACCAAGAATGGCAACAGCTGTTTCAGGTTTATATATATTCATAATAATATGTTTATTATTATATTCAGGTCTATATTCAGATTTAGCCCAAATATTACCTCCATCCTGATTTCCTATGTTTTCGCATATTTGTCAAGCTTACTTGTTTCAGATCATCGAAGTTCTTTGCCCTGTCAGAAAAAGTGATCACCCCCCATTAGTCAATCAAGAATGAATTGTGATCAACCACATTATTTGGAGCTGAATTTATTTTTCCTAGACACCAGGTCTGATTATTTAACCAAGAAATTACACACTGCCTGACAAAGTGGAGGAGGCCAACACATCCTGACACGTTGTAAAAAATGAAATCTGTCTAGAAGTCTGTAAAGGGGTTACAAAGAAATGTCTAAAGCAGTGGGACCGCCAATTTTCCACAAATAGAGAAAACTTGGAAAAGTGGGCATCCTTCACGGGAGTGGCCAGCCTCCCAATATAACTCAACAACACCTCCTCCAGGAGGTCACAAAAGAGCACAGAACAACATCTAAACAAGTACAGACACAGCATTTAATGAAAAACAAATACAGTGAAGCATGGTGGAGGTAGTGTTATGGTCTAGTGCTGCTCTGCTGCATCAGGAGCTGGACGATGCTATAACTGTTCGAAACATCATTTCTGCTCTCCAGCAGAAAATCCTGAAGAAGAATGTCTGGACATCAGTTCATGGCCTGAAGCTCAAGCAGTAGGACAATGTTCCAAAACACACCAGCAAGTCCAGCTCTGAACGGCAATTAAAAACAAAATGAAAGTTTTGAAGTGGCCTAGTCAAAGTCCAGATTTAATCAGATTAAGATGCTTTGGCGTGAAAACGTCTGCAAAGATCGGGCCAAAATTCCTCCAATTCAAGTGCAAGACTCACTGCCAGTTATGGCAAACACTTGATTGCAGTTCTTGCAAGCAATTATTTCGTGATTTAGGGGGCAATTACTTTTTCACACACGGCCAAGTAGGTTTGCATAGCTTTTTTCCCTATGATTTAAAACTACATTTTGTATTTTCTCAGGTTATCTTTGTGTAATTTCACATTTTGTTTGATGATCAGAAACAAAAATGTAACTTTTTCACATCACTGGAATACAACTGAAAATATGGAAAAATACAGTTGGAATCTTCTGCAAAAAAGCTCTGTGAAGATGTTCCTCACCATTCTTTGACTGTGTAGTGGAGGGAGTGATAGGTCTGTTCGTATAACAGCTTGGAGCCGGAGCCAATGTACGAGTGTCGGTGGGATTGCAAACGGTCATAAAACTGTAGAGACAGAAGGAAAAACTATTTAATATTCTTGGTCATTTACATTGAGATTCTCACACTCACTGGCCATTTTATTAGAAACACCTGCCCTACACGTGTTTTGCAGGTTAAGTTCTCTTGCTATCAGCCCCCCGTCTCCTCCATCCATCAATGAACAGAGACCACCTGCAGACCACTGCTGACCCCATGTTATTTAGGTGGTGGACCATCCCCAGGCTACCATACCTGTCTACCTGAACACCTGTCTAACAGTGAGCAGGTCCCCCTCATGCTGCTGGCACTGTGTTCTTACCCCTTTCTACCAGAATCAACATTAACATTTTGTACACCCGGGATCACACCAGACATCAATCAATCAGTCTTGGGTGCCCACGACACTGTCACTGATTCACCGCTTGTTCTCCTTAGTAGATACTAACTACTGCTCACCTGGAACACTCCGCAAGACCTGCTGTTCTAGAGATGTTCCTTCACAATAAGGCCTCAGATCCTGCTTCCAGCACATCAACTTCAAGAACTGACTGTTCCCCTTCCACATGAAAATGCATGTGAATGTGCACCTATCCCCAAGCGGCTGCCATGTCTGTTGCGGTTGCTTAGGAGTTGCTGGATGGTTGTGGTGGTGTTTCAGGTGGTTGCTAGGTGGGTAGTGTGGTAGTCAGTTGCTAAGGAGTTACTCCTTGCTAAGGGGGAATCTGTGGTGTTTGCTAGTGTATGGCTAGGTAGATGGGAGGGTTTCCCAGGTGGTGGTTAGGGAGTTTACTAGGATTTGAAAAAAGAAAATGAAATAAAGGAAATCGTCTGCAAACACTTCTGGCAGGAAGCAGAGAGTCAACAGCTTTTGGTCTTTGGCTTGAGTTGAACCTACTCAACACCTTAAACCTTAAACCACTGCACATGAGCAGGAGGCACGAGTCCGGAGTTGGAATGGTGACAAAATCTCTGTGGGCGGAGTTAAAGCTACGCAGAAGATACGGCAGGTGTTTCTGATAAAATGGCCGGTGAGTGTGAGTACAGTGAGTATATTTCGCACCTCCTGGCTGATGTGGTTCAGCTCCATGGAGCAGTCGCCATTGCTGAGCTTCATGTCCATGCTGTAGTTCAGAAGAGCCAGGCAGCCCCTGGGCTTCAGGATCCTGTCAGCTTCCTGAAGAAAGCGGACGTGGTCGAACCAGTGGAAAGCGGACATGGCGGTCACTACATCTACTGAAGCATCTTCAAAGGGCAGCACTTCTGCAGGACACTCTCTGAACGCACACAGAAGACACTGATTGGCATAGGGCAGCAAGACTGAGCACCAGTACACTTTACACCTCCAGTAGTGATCAGGTTATTTAGTTACGACTGCGTCAGAGCGGGAGACTGCAAAATTACCTGCAAGTCTAACTCAAAAGCAGCCAGATTTAAAGGGCCCATGTAATCCTAATTACATTACCAGTCATTAGCCAGTCCGCAAAGTCTGCATACGGAGATAAAACTTGTTTTCTGCTTTGTGATGTCACAAAAACCAGGAATGCTCCAATTTGGGATTTGTAGGCTGATATTTTTATAATGTCTCACAAAAGTGAGTACACCCCTCCCATTTCTGTAAATATTTTATTATATATTTTCATGGGACAACACTGAAGATTTGACACTTTGATACAATGTAATGTAGTCAGTGAGCAGTTTGTATAACAGTGTAAATGTACTGTCCCCTCAAAATAACTCAACACAGACATTAATGTCTAAACCACTGGCAACAAAAGTGAGAACACCCCTAAGTGAAAAAGTCAATTGTACATTGTTTTAAAGTCATATCTTCAGTGTTGTCCCATGCAAAGATAAACCATATTTCCCTAATGATATACCACCACACATTATAGGCCCCCTTCTATAATCTGCAGAAAATCCTCGTTTATGTTTAAAACTGTAATATAATCTGCATGTTATTAGCTGCAGTGTTACTGAATTTACTGATCTGAAGTAGAAGAATCTACTTTCACCCCTGGAGTCTTTACAGCTCAACACCAGTGACATTATACTGTAGTTCAGCATCAACTATTACACTGATAAAATGTTGAATTTACTGATATCATGCTACAACACAAGAACTACGCTGCAGAATTTAAACTCTGTAAGTCTGTAATTTCCGAGACGAACGAGTGTCCGACATTAGCGACAGAAAAGCAGCACAGATCACAATTTACAACGTTTACGGATCTGATTTTGAAGGGTAACTCAAAGCGTAATGGAGACAGATGATTGATGTCACTCTACTGCAGTTCTGCCAGCCTCCAGTTGTTCAAACAAAAATTAAAAACTCATCTTTTCTAGCCAGCAATAAACTTTCGTTCCTTTAATTTGTGTTAAATTGGGCTTTTTTCAGTTTGTATTACCACTATAAGGCACACTTAAAAGCCTTCAATTTTCTCAAAAAGCCGTCAGTGCGCCTTATAATCCGGTGCGCCTTATATATGGATCAATACTGAGCCGCAACAGGTCTCGCAACTACGAGAAGCAGCCGCCGACTCCATTTTCTCCCATAGAAGAAGTAGCATGCGGTGCATGCTGGGATATATGACTGCGCAAAGCATGCATTTTCATTTATGTGTGTGTGTGTGTGTGTGAGAGAGTTTAAACTCAAGGCTATCAGTCATGCAGTAGAATATGGGAATAGAGCAGCAGCTAGAGAATTCAACATTATGAATCAATGCGGAAGTGGAGGAAGCAACAAGATGGCCTGCGCCAAGTAAAGAAGACTAAACAGTTTCCGAGGAAACAAAGCGAGAGCTACAGTTAGAGGACAAACTGGAACAGTGGGTTATTGAACAGAGAGCAGCGAGTAGAAGTGTCTCTACAGTCACTATTTGAATGAAGGCAACAGTGCTAACATGCTAACTTAACATCAGTGAATTTAGAGGCGTCCTTCTCTGTGCTTTTGGATTATGAAAAGACGTAATCTCTCCATCCGCACACGAACTACTGTTTCGCAGCAACGGCCGAAAGACTACGAAGAAAAGCTGGTCACTTTCCACGCATGCTGCAAAAACAAGATCACTGAAAAAAACATCCGACCAGAGCACATCATCAACATGGACAAGGTTCCACTCACCTTTCATATTCCTGTGAACCGCACAGTGGATAATATGGGAGCATGTACGCTGTTGTTAAAAGATAAACTGTGGATAAACTGTGGATAAAACGGGAGCACGTACGGTGAATGTTTGTTGTTACGGTGAATCTGACTGTTTTGTTGACATTCCCTTTAGCGCAGCTCCATCTAGTGGATGCATAACGCAACCCCAGCCACTACTGTAGCTTCTATTCTATGCGCCTTATAATGCGGTGCGCTTTATATATGAAAAAAGGATGTAATGTAATGTAGTAAAGGCCAGAAAAAGTTTAAGAGTAGAAGAATATTGTCACCCATTATATGTGCAGA
Organism: Lepidarchus adonis; assembly: GCA_037576955.1. Classification (NCBI taxonomy): domain Eukaryota; kingdom Metazoa; phylum Chordata; class Actinopteri; order Characiformes; family Lepidarchidae; genus Lepidarchus; species Lepidarchus adonis. Next base: position 4,399 of record JBBIGC010016469.1, on the reverse strand, counting down.
GACGCGTCGTATTCCAGCAACAAATAAAGGGTTTTCTTCTTCTTCTCTCTTATTTATCTTTAAATGTATTTGTCGTATTCACCAGAATATGAACCAGAATGTGAGGTTATACTTAGTAAAACTAATCATATGCTGCATTTAGACGAGATCAACTCTACAACCGCTTTTATTTTACACACAGAGAGTCTGTATTTTGGTGCATTGAGGACTAGCATGACGGCTACGCTAACTGCTAACCAATGCTAGTTCTGGCAACAACTTGTTTGTTTCCACTTTTCCAGTGGAAAGTGAAGGTAAGCAATGATGCTTTACACATTTTATACTAACCCGTCACTGATCTGTCTTTGCTTTGTGTTGCTTTTCTAACTGTTAATTGCGGCAGTAAACAGTACATTTACATTTAGCTAATCATTTGGGGATGTCGTCTTTTTGTACTGAATTATACTTTTAGTAAATGTGTTTATGTTTTTAGATAGGAAGCCCAATAACAGGTTTGCAAAATCAATGTATAAGTTGCGGTCTATCGTTAGGGAAATACGGTAATAAAATGTTTGCAAAAATGCGAGGGGTGTACTCACTTTTGTGAAATATGGTATATGCCAATGCAGATACAAAACCTATTGTAAAATGTGCAGAAATATAAATAAATATAAATAACGTAATAACTGTTTAATGTGGAGTCATCTAAACAGGGGTTAATTGAATATTCTTATTTGAACTTCACTTGCCCCAACTTTTGCTGAGTGTCTAAATGTGTGGATATTATTTACCAAAGACAATGAAGTTGCTCAGCAAATTTGAAAACTGACAATATTTTTTATTGGTTAAATAAAGGTTTGCAGGAACCTTTTTGCAAACTTTTCTGGAAATGGGGTTTGTGTGTATGTATTGTATTTTAACCTTAAAGGCACTGTAACAAAAACAGCGTGATTACTTCTGAGGCATAAAAACAGATAAATGGGCCAAAAAATAAAAGGAAAATGCATTGATCTGCAGTGTGTAAAAGCACATAAAGGTCATTAAGGTTCAACCGAGAGTGTAGGACACGGGCCCTTTAAGATAAATAGAAAAGCTCTCAGATGTTGGAGGAACCCCATTGTTACCGTCCCAGTGGAGTGACCTAGTTTCAGAATGAGGCCCTTCATACCCCAGTGCGTCCACACCCAATGTGCAGAATAACAATTAGCCCAAAAAAAAAAACACAAAATAAATACATAAATTAATAAATACATAACTAAATAAACACTTTAGGTCTAAATCGAGGCTCTTGCAGCTTCAAGCACCTGTAGGTGATGTTTGGTCTGGTGTTGTGTTCGACTGCCAGCTCCAGTTGGGCAGGGCTGACGTCTGTGCCCACCACATGGGAGAAGTGCGGTGCCAGTAGGACGGTCCCCTGTCCCGAACCACAGCCCACGTCCACGGCCAGTTCACACGGAGAATCACTCTACAGTCACAAAACCACACAGGTATTATCTTCCTGAAACACAGCTACAACAAGGGGAGAGAGAGAGAGAGAGAGAGAGAGAGAGAGAGAGAGAGAGAGAGAGAGAGAGAGAGAGAGAGAGAGAGAGAATAAAAGAGAAAGTGAAAGAAAGAAAAAGAATAAAAGAGAAAGTGAGAAATAAAAAAACTGAGATAGAAAGAAAAAGAGAGAAAGTGAGTGTGAGAGAGAGATAACGAAAGAGTAAGAAAGAAAGAAAAGAATAAGAGAGAAAGAAAAAGAAAGAAAAGCATAAACAAATCTTACGTTTCTTTTCAGAAAGGTCAGGATCTTGGTGATAAGATCTTCAGGTGGTGACACTCTGTGCTTCCAGTATAAAGATGCATGTTCCTTTCCCTCAAACAGCCTGACAGCCATAACAGCCTCAATACAGCGCGCGCGCGCACTCACACACACTCACAGCAGAGACTGACTGAGGGAGAGTCCGGGGTCCAGGCAGGTCAAGTCACGTGATTCACGCAGAACACCTCTAGTTTTTTTTAGTTAGTTAGTGTTTAATAGTATGAATGAATCTGTTAACAGCACATCTCGTTTCAGTTTTTTTCCTTCCCCAAGTTCGTTCAAAATTGTGCGAGGCGTTTACTGACGTAATAAACGACAACTCCCAAGATGCAGCGCGTGAAAGAAGCCCTGCGGGAAGAAGAAGAGATGGCGGCAAAACCTCAGTGAAGCAGATCAGACACTGGAGGCGCTGTGTGATATGAACAAGCTAAGGGACTAATAAAGATGTTTAGTCTCTTAGAACATAATGACACTGACTTAAGTATTTAATATATCATACTTAATTCAAAGTACAGACACTGTAAAAATACTGCTCAGCTTTTTTCAAAAAGTGAGGATTGTAACTTCAAAATAAGAGTTTGACTATTTATGTATGTTTTTATATTATACTACTTATATTATCGTTACTTTTCATTATTAGTATGGCTATTTGTTTGTTATCATAACATTGTTGTTTATTTATTTCTGTTCTATTTTGTATTATTATTATTACTATCTATTTATATTCATTAATGTAGTGTAATGTCCTTTTTGCAGTGTTTCTGAAAGTCTGGCTGAAATTCACATTGTAGGTACATTCTCATTGTGAAAGACAGTATTTTAAAAAAAAATAATCAGGAAATCACATTGTATGATTTGTAAAGAATTTATTTGTATTGCACTGCTGCACATAAGTATTTGAACACCTGGCAATCAGCAAAAATTCTGGCTCAAATATCTGTTACTCTGCCTATAAAAAGACCCTATTCCACTCAATCTAGATTAGTAGCACCTGTCTGATCTCTTTAAAGACACCTGTCCACCAGCATATGGAAAGTGACCATTGCGTACAATAGTACACCAGGCTGAGTGCAAGAAGTATAAATAATAAAATAAAAACACAGTTAAAACCCAGTGCAACCTGAAAAAAAGGATGTTTTAATTCTAATATTTCATATACATATACAGTATAATATACAGCCATAGCTGTGACCCAGATTAGGAAAAAATGCTCAATGAATAAATGAGATTTGAAGGTGTAAATGACCAAAAAAGGAGTAAAAAATATAAGTGGATATAATTAAGTGCAAATGTCCAATGTTTGTAGTACTCAAGTATAAATTGTCCAAAAATAATACTTAAGTACAGTAACAGTGTAAAATTACTCATCCACAGGGTAAAACTTCTAAACATGGTTTAGAGGATACATATACACACTCTTGGAAGAATTTTTGTTTTCCATTTTAATTTCATACAGTTTCATAAAAAACTATGCTGGTCCACATGTTAGGTTAAATAATATATTTAAATTTAATATAAAGTAATTTGTCTCTGGTGATATTGTGCAATTTCAGTCGACTTTGTATGTGCAACAAATAAAAAACATAATGAATTATTTTTTACAGCTTCAAATATCAGTTATTGTCTCAGTCTACCCGTCACTTCACCCGAGACCACAGTAGGACTTTGCGGCGACACTAGGGTTTACATGCCAGGACGCAGAAATACTCCAGTCTGATCTCTAGCTTAGTTTCAGGTGACGTGACACCCATCTCCTCCAGAAACCTGCAACACAAAAAAAATACTGGTTCCTTGGGTCATTTTTACTGTTAGCCATGTTATGTAGTTTTGTATTTTTGTAAAATGCAATAAAAACAAACAAAAAAAACTTTAAATAAACTTTTATTTAACTGTCAAAAACACTTTTTAATGTTTTGGCTAAACAACTTAAATATAATTTGTAAATACAAGAAAATCTAGAATTTGACACCTGCAAGACTTAGAATATTCAAGTTGTTTTAAACAGTTCAAAATAAGCAGGTGAGCTGGTAACACGTGGCTGGGAGCCTCCACCATAGATCCAGTCTCTGCAAGCAAGGACCGGTCATGGCTCCACCACATCCACCAGAACTTTTCTCAACTCAAGATTACAAAAGCTGAGCTTTTCATCAGCTACAGAACATAATACTGTGAAAAGATTCAAGACTCTCAGGACAAGGCAGGAAACCACTGTTGAATGTGTGTAACCTTTAAGCTCTCAGAAGATCATGACTACTGCAATACATACAGCCACATGGGCTTGGGAGGACGTCAGGCCTACCCAGTGGAGGCTGGCCATAGGGGGCGCTCGGGCGCCGCCCTCCCAGATGTGAGGGAAATATAAAAAATATACAATTGATTTTTTAATGTGTATATATATATATATATATATATATATTAGAGACGGTTTATCACGCGAGATAAAAAAAATTATCGCCGTTAATCTTCGTTCATTGTAGGAGTTCTTCCAGTCTCGAGTACGACCTACACGCAAAGCATTTCTTAGCTAATGCGAAAGATACCGGCCCAGGCACAGAAGTAGTCGTCGTCAAACTACTGTGTTTGAGTAGAGCCGAGGTGAGACCGTCAGCACAGATA